>JAWQFJ010000487.1:192500-197500 GCA_034096865.1 Theodoxus fluviatilis
AACTGTCACCGCACTTGCTGCACACTATCAATAACCGCCACACGTGCACCACACATAAACAACAAGTACGCACGTATGGAAGCCATGGTCACACCGAGACCACTAGACGATGTCGGCGCGGCCTTCATTACAAGATGGTCAAACAATGAGGACAGTCATTCTTCAGCAGACTTTTTTTCGCACGAAAATTTCGTCAGTAAATACGATGATGGTCACACTATGGCGTAGCGCCTGCAGGAAAAGCCGCGAACGCAGCGATCTAAAAATAGATCAGCGAGTGACGTCTACCAACATCCGGGGACATCGCTTAAGTAGCGTGCGTTCCCATTTCTGTGCTGCAAGATGGTTCGACACTGCTCCTAGGGAAAAATGCAACAGCGTTTCAAGATACATGCAAGCGCAAAGACCACATGAAAGGAGTATTTTTTATAACGATGCCCACTTGTTGAATCGGAGAAATTCAATCGATGGGTGCATTTGTGCGGGCGACAACACTTCAAAGTAAAGCCAAACAGCTCCTAGGCACGATGGAGACAGTTAATTTGTTCAAAGCATTTCGTTGGTGGCAATGAAACTACAGAAATGAATCCGGATCCACTCCCTGCTCATTACACGGAACAGCAGGTGAGATTTTATTATGATAGATAGCGGTTAGGGGCTCCGCATCACACGGAATGGAAGATTTATCATGCCTCCGTGCCGAACAGAGCGTTTTCGGCGTTCTTTCATTCCTTCAGCTGTTCACAACGCGGACTTACACTATGGATATATAGCTACAGGGTTAAAGAGTAAAGCAACGGATATGCATTATCCCTCCAGGTTTACTGGAGGTCCTACAGACTTTATTAGTCTGTCTGTGTGTGTGTGTGTCTGTCTGTCTGTCCCGTCTCCACGGCCTATATCTCAAAAACTACTGGACGGATTTCCTTGAGATTTTGCACACTGACTGGAAGTTAGGTCCCATTCAATATTATCAAACTTTCAGAATCGAGGTTTGAAAAGAAAGTGACTTTTTTACATTTTGGTGTTTCATTGAAAACGATTCAACAGACTCCATTTTGCAAAATCTGTGACGTCATCATTTGACGTCGTATAACGTGACGTCATTTGCGAGGAGGTTTTTGAAGGATAGAATAGAATAGAATAGAATAGAATTCTTCGGCTTGCTTAGGCGTCCAGGGCCCGTATGCACGTCGGTCGCGTTTATCCCCTATACGGGCGGATAGGCGGGAACAATCGGTATGCACGTCAATCTGGTTAGCCTATCCTATGCGGATTTTCGCGTATAAAGTTATCGCACCTCCGAGGGCCTAAACGCGTGTAAATATATGGCGGCCGTTTTGTTTTTCCGAGCACGGCAGCGGCGTCTTCTACGAAGAAACAGGATTTTCCGGGACCGAACTAATCCCTTCGACACCTACGATGACCAAGAAGTATTTCGTAAGTTCAGATTTCGTCGGCCAGACATTCTGGAACTGACACCAAAGATTATAGGTACCTATAATCTTTGCTGACACCGCGAACTCAATCGATTTTCATTACGCGAAGCGGAGTCAGAATTTAGAGTTACGTCCCTTTGCACCGCGCCTCGTTCTCGTGCCAAGCCATGGCAATAGACGCTTCTTGTGTAGATAAGATATCTATATCGCGTCGACCTGCATTTGCAATTTTAAATCGTGGGAGCTTTCACGAGCTATTGATGCGTTCAACATACAGCTTTGATAAATTAATGCTGTTCATGGCTTACATTTTCTTTGGATGGGGTTTTAGTATCCCCCAAATACAGCGATTTCTGTGCGAACACGCAATGTAAGCAGTGGAGCCGTCGCCACGGATTCTTCGCCGTGTCGACCTGCATTGCGAATTGTAACATGTACCAGCTTTTTCGACCTACTGATGCATTCAACATACAGCTTTGATAAATTAATGCTGTTCATGGCTTACATTTTCTTTGGATGGGGTTTCTAGTGTCCCAATAATTATACAGCTTTTTCTGTGCAAACCGTAGACAGCGTGTGTGTGTTTAGCTGTACGGGCCCTAACTACGTATAAAGCCCTAACTGGATTTGGTATGCACATCGCGCTAAACGGAGACGTATATAGCTAAACACACACACGCTGTCTACAGTTCGAACAGAAAAAGCTGTATATTGGGACACTAGAAACCCATCCAAAGAAAATGTAAGCCATGAACAGCATTAATTTATTAAATCTGTATGTTGATTGCATCAATAGGTCGTTAAAGCGCTTATCTTTCACAAATGAAAATGCAGGTCATCTACACGCCGATCTTCCAAGTTCGCGCACGTCTATTTATAGCTGACGCGCGGAATACATTGTTGTTATATCGCAACGAAATCCATTGACAGGTGCTTTAGCGTGAAGGTGCATTGACCCGCATTTCCAATTTTGCAATGCAATGTATTCATACACATAATAAACCAATTCGATTTTCTTTCTCAGATTATTCAGACTTTCTCCGATTATTTCCACCGTAAGATAGCAGTGATTTGACATTCGGCGTCACCGTGTCATGTGACGGTGATAGTTTCGTCTGCAACTCGCACTTACGTTATGGTTGAAGTAGATTGATGTTTACTTCGTCCGCTGAATGCTGTCAAGACTAATGCTCGAATGAATGAAGTATGATTTCCTAATTTTTCAGGATTAATACAAATGTATATCAAATACATCAGTTCAATTTAATCGAGTCAATTAATCGAGTACATGTCCACTAGGTCAAAAATGTGTTGAGTGGAACGCAAGTCAGAAAAGTTACACTTGCAGTCTAAACAACAAAATGAATGCAGTGTTTGTATTGAAAAATCAGGTCAATCTTTTCGTCGTTTGGTTCCACGACAAGAGTATGAAATCTTGTTTCCAGCGAGATTAGGAGCTTCTGCAAACATGGCTGACAACGGTCAGAATGGTTATAGTTGCTTGATTTTTTCCTTGTCAAAACTTGTTATACCTTCAGATTGTAACCACCATAAGATTTTCTGCAACTTTTCAAAGCAAATCTAGCCTAAAAACCTACCAGTTATGCATCGTGTTATCAGGATTGACTCGTTGCTTGTAGAACGACGGTACTCGGTAGCAGTACCACACATGCACATGTCTGGTGTGAACATCTATAAAGTATAATACACTTCCTCCTCTGTGTGACTGTGTGAGTGTTAATTCAGCGTCTATGACATGCCAAAGGAAAACAAAACATGTCATCATAGGAGCTTTCCTGAACCTATCCATCATGTTTTAAATATATGGTCGATTGTTCCTGGGCCAATAGCTTAGAAATGGATTTACATGCTTTACAAACACTCCATCATAGCAATTCTCTAATGGCTCAGCTGGTAGAGCGTTCGTCTCTTGGTCATGCATGACCAGGTTTGATTCTGCGCTGAAACTTTTTTTTTCTTCTCTTTTTTCGAGAGGTTGTGGGTTCGAACCCGACCTGGGTTTTTGTGTTTTTATGTGTGTGTGTGTGTTTTCCCCCTCTTTTCTCGAGAGATTGCGGGGTCGAACCCGATCTTTTTTTACATTTTTTTTTAATATGCCAAAACCTGGAGGTTCAGCGCCAGCGGTTTTTATTGCATACATAAGGCTAAGCTACACGAATGATTTCGGTGGGGGTAATAATATATTAATTATTGTGTGATGAGCGGGAGTTTGCGAGAGATCGACCGTACAGTCATGACAAGACGTATATATATATATATATATATATATATATATATATATATATATATATATATATATATATACGTACGCCTCTGCAGTTGTAACTGTTCTGTGTTTAGTCTGTTTAATTTTAATTGGTATCCACTTCACGTCTTAATCACTAGAAAATTGGACACTCGTCTGAGATCGAGAACAAGAAAAAGTATATTAAAATTATACAGACTAAACACAGAACAGTTACAACTGCAGAGGGCGTACGTATATATATATATATATATATATATATATATATATATATATATAATATATATTATATATATATATATATATATATATATATATATATATATATATATATATATATATATGTGTGTGTGTGTGTGTCAGTGAGGCCATTTTGACGACTGCGCAGAAGCGGGTAAAAGTTGTTCCGGGTTTGGGCGGGCTTGCCAAACCGTGTCAACTAATAAGGCTTCTAGTGAGTTATCTATAGCTTGGTTGTCAACCAAATTTGGTGACAACAAAGTATACGATAAGATGAAGCGACGTTTTTTATTGGTAGCGCTCTCTTCCGAAAGGGAAAAGAAAAAGAATAGCGGCAAAATCAGCTCTTCAAAAGGTATGATAACATTTCTTACAACAGTTACAAAGGACGTCCAAAGTAATAAACGTCGATAGATTACCATTTCAAGATAATTTTTGCCAAGTTTCATCGGTCTGAGTTGTTTAGATCAGTAGAAATTTACTTTATGCGGACGATCGTGTGACGGCCATTTCTCATTTTGACCGGTTTTCGGGTGATGACAAGACTGAATTTACGAGCATTTAGACTGTTGTTTTCAAAAAATAAACACGTGGATGTGGTTAAATGGACATCTTTGTGATTGTTTCTAGGCATTTACAGTGGATCTAATCCTTTTTTTTAAGCGAGAAAACGGTTTTGGTGATCAACATGTACACAGAGGTTCTTGTCACGTGACCAAATCGCAGTATTTTGATTGGCGGATTAGGTCTTTGCAGTCTGCTACATCGTGTATGTTGTGGTTTGTTGCGTTGTTTGTTTCCAGGCCCAGTATTTTTCCTTCTGTTAACACTTGGTTAGATCATCTACATGATATAAGAAGCACACCTGCCAAGTTGTGAGATAATTGAGCAAAAAATAACAGAGTTCTGGCCATTTGTAATACAAAACATGCAGGTACACAGAGGTTCTTGTCACGTGACCAAATCGCAGTATTTTGATTGGCGGATTAGGTCTTTGCTGTCTGCTACATCGTGTATGATGTGGTTTCTTTTGTTTGTTTCAAGGCCCAGTATTT
>JAWQFJ010000487.1:207500-217500 GCA_034096865.1 Theodoxus fluviatilis
CCTCTCCTCCACTACACTTCACCACCGTTCCCCTCTCCTCCACTACACTTCACCACCGTTCCCCTCTCCTCCACTACACTTCACCACCGTTCCTCTCTCCTCCACTACACTTCACCACCGTTCCCCTCTCCTCCACTACACTTCACCACCGTTCCCCTCTCCTCCACTACACTTCACCACCGTTCCCCTCTCCTCCACTACACTTCACCACCGTTCCCTCTCCTCCACTACACTTCACCACCGTTCCCTCTCCTCCACTACACTTCACCACCGTTCCCCTCTCCTCCACTACACTTCACCACCGTTCCCTCTCCTCCACTACACTTCACCACCGTTCCCCTCTCCTCCACTACACTTCACCACCGTTCCCCTCTCCTCCACTACACTTCACCACCGTTCCTCTCTCCTCCACTACACTTCACCACCGTTCCCCTCTCCTCCACTACACTTCACCACCGTTCCTTCTCCTCCACTACACTTCACCACCGTTCCCTCTCCTCCTCTAAACTTCACAACCGTTCCCTTCTCCTCCACTACACTTCACCACCGTTCCCCTCTCCTCCACTACACTTCACCACCGTTCCCCTCTCCTCCACTACACTTCACCACCGTTCCCTCTCCTCCACTACACTTCACCACCGTTCCCTCTCCTCCACTACACTTCACCACCGTTCCCTCTCCTCCACTACACTTCACCACCGTTCCCCTCTCCTCCACTACACTTCACCACCGTTCCCTCTCCTCCACTACACTTCATCACCGTTTCCCTCTCCTCCACTACACTTCACCACCGTTCCCCTCTCCTCCACTACACTTCACCACCGTTCCCTCTCCTCCACTACACTTCACCACCGTTCCCCTCTCCTCCACTACACTTCACCACCGTTCCCCTCTCCTCCACTACACTTCACCACCGTTCCCCTCTCCTCCACTACACTTCACCACCGTTCCCCTCTCCTCACTACACTTCACCACCGTTCCCCTCTCCTCCACTACACTTCACCACCGTTCCCCTCTCCTCCACTACACTTCACCACCGTTCCCCTCTCCTCCACTACACTTCACCACCGTTCCCTCTCCTCCACTACACTTCACCACCGTTCCCTTCTCCACTACACTTCACCACCGTTCCCCTCTCCTCCACTACACTTCACCACCGTTCCCCTCTCCTCCACTACACTTCACCACCGTTCCCCTCTCCTCCACTACACTTCACCACCGTTCCCCTCTCCACTACACTTCACCACCGTTCCCCTCTCCTCCACTACACTTCACCACCGTTCCCCTCTCCTCTACTACACTTCACCATCCTCCTCTCCTCCACTACACTTCACCACCGTTCCCCTTTCTACTACACTTCACCACCGTTCCCCTCTCCTCCACTACACTTCACCACCGTTCCCCTCTCCTCCACTACACTTCACCACCGTTCCCTCTCCTCCACTATACTTCACCACCGTTCCCCTCTCCACTACACTTCACCACCGTTCCCCTCTCCTCCACTACACTCCACCACCGTTCCCCTCTCCTCCACTACACTTCACCACCGTTCCCCTCTCCTCCACTCCACTCCACCACCGTTCCCCTCTCCACTACACTCCACCACCGTTCCCCTCTCCTCCACTCCACTTCACCACCGTTCCCCTCTCCTCCACTACACTTCACCACCGTTCCCCTCTCCTCCACTACACTTCACCACCGTTCCCCTCTCCTCCACTACACTTCACCACCGTTCCCCTCTCCTCCACTATACTTCACTTCCGTTCCCCTCTCCTCCACTACACTTCACCACCGTTCCCCTCTCCTCCACTATACTTCACCACCGTTCCCCTCTCCTCCACTACACTCCACCACCGTTCCCCTCTCCACTACACTCCACCATCGTTCCCCTCCTCTACTACACTTCACCACCACTCCCCTTTCCTCCACTACACTTCACCATCGTTCCCCTCTCCTCCACTCCACTTCACCACCGTTCCCCTCTCCTCCACTACACTCCACCATCCTCCTCTCCTCCACTACACTCCACCACCGTTCCCCTCCTCCACTACACTCCACCACCGTTCCCCTCTCCTCCACTACACTTCACCACCGTTCCCCTCTCCTCCACTACACTTCACCACCGTTCCCCTTTCTATTACACTTGACCACCGTTCCCCTTTCTACTACACTTGACCACCGTTCCCCTTTCTACTACACTTCACCACCGTTCCCCTCTCCTCTACTACACTTCACCATCCTCCTCTCCTCCACTACACTTCACCACCGTTCCCCTCTCCTCCACTACACTTCACCACCGTTCCCCTCTCCTCCACTACACTCCACCACCGTTCCCCTCTCCTCCACTACACTTCACCACCGTTCCCCTCTCCTCTACTACACTTCACCATCCTCCTCTCCTCCACTACACTTCACCACCGTTCCCTTTTCTACTACACTTCACCACCGTTCCCCTCTCCTCCACTATACTTCACCACCGTTCCCCTCTCCTCCACTATACTTCACCACCGTTCCCCTCTCCTCTACTACACTTCACCATCCTCCTCTCCTCCACTACACTTCACCACCGTTCCCTTTTCTACTACACTTCACCACCGTTCCCCTCTCCTCCACTACACTTCACCACCGTTCCCCACTCCTCCACTATACTTCACCACCGTTCCCCTCTCCTCCACTACACTCCACCACCGTTCCCCTCTCCTCCACTACACTTCACCACCGTTCCCCTCTCCTCTACTACACTTCACCATCCTCCTCTCCTCCACTACACTTCACCACCGTTCCCCTCTCCTCCACTACACTCCACCACCGTTCCCCTCTCCTCCACTACACTTCACCGCCGTTCCCCTCTCCTCTACTACACTTCACCATCCTCCTCTCCTCCACTACACTTCACCACCGTTCCCCTTTCTACTACACTTCATCACCGTTCCCCTCTCCTCCACTATACTTCACCACCGTTCCCCTCTCCTCCACTACACTTCACCATCCTCCTCTCCTCCACTACACTTCACTACCGTTCCCCTCTCCTCTACTACACTTCACCATCCTCCTCTCCTCCACTACACTTCACCACCGTTCCCCTCTCCTCTACTACACTTCACCATCCTCCTCTCCTCCACTACACTTCACCACCGTTCCCCTTTCTACTACACTTCACCACCGTTCCCCTCTCCTCCACTATACTTCACCACCGTTCCCCTCTCCTCCACTACACTTCACCACCGTTCCCCTCTCCTCCACTACACTTCACCACCGTTCCCCTCTCTCCACTACACTTCACCACCGTTCCCCTCTCCTCCACTACACTTCACCACCGTTCCCCTCTCCTCCACTACACTTCACCATCGTCCCCTCTCCTCCACTACACTTCACCACCGTTCCCCTCTCCTCCACTATACTTCACCACCGTTCCCCTCTCCTCCACTACACTCCACCACCGTTCCCCTCTCCACTACACTCCACCATCGTTCCCCTCCTCTACTACACTTCACCACCACTCCCCTTTCCTCCACTACACTTCACCATCGTTCCCCTCTCCTCCACTCCACTTCACCACCGTTCCCCTCTCCTCCACTACACTCCACCATCCTCCTCTCCTCCACTACACTCCACCACCGTTCCCCTCCTCCACTACACTCCACCACCGTTCCCCTCTCCTCCACTACACTTCACCACCGTTCCCCTCTCCTCCACTACACTTCACCACCGTTCCCCTTTCTATTACACTTGACCACCGTTCCCCTTTCTACTACACTTGACCACCGTTCCCCTTTCTACTACACTTCACCACCGTTCCCCTCTCCTCTACTACACTTCACCATCCTCCTCTCCTCCACTATACTTCACCACCGTTCCCCTCTCCTCCACTACACTTCACCACCGTTCCCCTCTCCTCCACTACACTCCACCACCGTTCCCCTCTCCTCCACTACACTTCACCACCGTTCCCCTCTCCTCTACTACACTTCACCATCCTCCTCTCCTCCACTACACTTCACCACCGTTCCCTTTTCTACTACACTTCACCACCGTTCCCCTCTCCTCCACTATACTTCACCACCGTTCCCCTCTCCTCCACTATACTTCACCACCGTTCCCCTCTCCTCTACTACACTTCACCATCCTCCTCTCCTCCACTACACTTCACCACCGTTCCCTTTTCTACTACACTTCACCACCGTTCCCCTCTCCTCCACTACACTTCACCACCGTTCCCCACTCCTCCACTATACTTCACCACCGTTCCCCTCTCCTCCACTACACTCCACCACCGTTCCCCTCTCCTCCACTACACTTCACCACCGTTCCCCTCTCCTCTACTACACTTCACCATCCTCCTCTCCTCCACTACACTTCACCACCGTTCCCCTCTCCTCCACTACACTCCACCACCGTTCCCCTCTCCTCCACTACACTTCACCGCCGTTCCCCTCTCCTCTACTACACTTCACCATCCTCCTCTCCTCCACTACACTTCACCACCGTTCCCCTTTCTACTACACTTCATCACCGTTCCCCTCTCCTCCACTATACTTCACCACCGTTCCCCTCTCCTCCACTACACTTCACCATCCTCCTCTCCTCCACTACACTTCACTACCGTTCCCCTCTCCTCTACTACACTTCACCATCCTCCTCTCCTCCACTACACTTCACCACCGTTCCCCTCTCCTCTACTACACTTCACCATCCTCCTCTCCTCCACTACACTTCACCACTGTTCCCCTTTCTACTACACTTCACCACCGTTCCCCTCTCCTCCACTATACTTCACCACCGTTCCCCTCTCCTCCACTACAATTCACCACCGTTCCCCTCTCCTCCACTATACTTCACCACCGTTCCCCTTTCTACTACACTTCACCACCGTTCCCCTCTCCTCCACTACACTCCACCACCGTTCCCCTCTCCACTACACTCCACCATCGTTCCCCTCCTCTACTACACTTCACCACCACTCCCCTTTCCTCCACTACACTTCACCACCACTCCCCTTTCCTCCACTACACTCCACCACCGTTCCCCTCTCCACTACACTCCACCATCGTTCCCCTCCTCTACTACACTTCACCACCACTCCCCTTTCCTCCACTACACTTCACCACCACTCCCCTTTCCTCCACTACACTTCACCACCACTCCCCTTTCCTCCACTACACTTCACCATTCTCCTCTCCTCCACTACACTTCACCACCGTTCCCCTCTCCTCCACTACACTTCACCACCGTTCCCCTCTCCTCCACTACACTTCACCATCCTCCTCTCCTCCACTACACTTCACCACAACTCCCCTTTCCTCCACTACACTTCACCACCACTCCCCTTTCCTCCACTACACTTCACCACCATTCCCCTCTCCACTACACTTCACCAACGTTCCCCTCTCCTCCACTACACTTCACCACCGTTCCCCTCTCCTCTACTACACTTCACCATCCTCCTCTCCTCCACTACACTTCACCACCGTTCCCCTCTTCTCTACTACACTTCACCATCCTCCTCTCCTCCACTACACTTCACCACCGTTCCCCTCTCCTCCACTACACTTCACCATCCTCCTCTCCTCCACTACACTTCACCACCGTTCCCCTCTCCTCCACTATACTTCACCACCGTTCCCATCTCCTCCACTACACTTCACCACCGTTCCCCTCTCCTCTACTACACTTCACCATCCTCCTCTCCTCCACTCCACTTCACCACCGTTCCCCTCTCCTCTACTACACTTCACCATCCTCCTCTCCTCCACTCCACTTCACCACCGTTCCCCTCTCCTCCACTAAACTTCACCACCGTTCCCCTCTCCTCTACTACACTTCACCATCCTCCTCTCCTCTACTACACTTCACCACCGTTCCCGTCTCCTCCACTGCACTTCACCACCGTTCCCCTCTCCTCCACTGCACTTCACCACCGTTCCCCTCTCCTCCACTACACTTCACCACCGTTCCCCTCTCCTCCACTGCACTTCACCACCGTTCCCCTCTCCTCCACTACACTTCCCCATCCTCCTCTCCTCCACTACGCTTCACCATCCTCCTCTCCTCCACTACACTTCCCCATCCTCCTCTCCTCCACTACACTTCACCACCGTTCCCCTCTCCTCCACTACACTTCCCCATCCTCCTCTCCTCCACTACGCTTCACCATCCTCCTCTCCTCCACTACACTTCCCCATCCTCCTCTCCTCCACTACACTCCACCACCGTTCCCCTCTTCTCTATTACACTTCACAATCCTCCTCTCCTCCACTACACTTCACCACCGTTCCCTTCTCCTCTACTACACTTCACCACCGTTCCTCTCTCCTCCACTACACCACCACCGTTCTCCTCTCGTCCACTACACTTCACACCGTTCCCTTCTCCTCTACTACACTTCACCACCGTTCCTCTCTCCTCCACTACACCACCACCGTTCTCCTCTCGTCCACTACACTTCACCACCGTTCCCTTCTCCTCCACTACACTTCACCACCGTTCCCCTCTCCTCCACTACACTTCACCACCGTTCACCTCTCCTCCACTACACTTCACCACCGTTCCCCTCTCCTCCACTACACTCCACCACCGTTCCCCTCTCCTCCACTACACTTCACCACCGTTCCCGTCTCCTCCACTACATTTCACCACCGTTCCCCTCTCCTCCACTACACTTCACCACCGTTCCTCTCTCCTCCACTGCACTTCACCACCGTTCCTCTCTCCTCCACTACACTTCACCACCGTTCCCCTCTCCTCCACTGCACTTCACCACCGTTCCCCTCTCCTCCACTACACTTCACCACCGTTCCCTTCTCCTCCACTACATTTCACCACCGTTCCCCTCTCCTCCACTACACTTCACCACCGTTCCTCTCTCCTCCACTGCACTTCACCACCGTTCCCCTCTCCTCCACTACACTTCACCACAGTTCCTCTCTCCTCCACTGCACTTCACCACCGTTCCCCTCTCCTCCACTATACTTCACCACCGTTCCCCTCTCCTCCACTGCACTTCACCACCGTTCCCCTCTCCTCTACTACACTTCACCATCCTCCTCTCCTCCACTACACTTCACCACCGTTCCCCTCTCCTCCACTGCACTTCACCACCGTTCCCCTCTCCTCCACTACACTTCACCACCGGTCCCCTCTTCTCTACTACACTTCACCATCCTCCTCTCCTCCACTACACTTCACCACCGTTCCTCTCTCTTCCACTACACTTCACCATCCTCCTCTCCTCCACTACACTTCACCGCCGTTCCCCTCTCCTCCACTGCACTTCACCACCGTTCCCCTCTCCTCCACTACACTTCACCACCGTTCCCCTCTCCTCTACTACACTTCACCATCCTCCTCTCCTCCACTACACTTCACCACCGTTCCTCTCTCCTCCACTACACTTCACCATCCTCCTCTCCTCCACTACACTTCACCACCGTTCCTCTCTCCTCCACTACACTTCACCACCGTTCCCCTCTCCTCCACTACACTTCACCACCGTTCCCCTCTCCTCCACTGCACTTCACCACCGTTCCCCTCTCCACTACACTTCACCACCGTTCCCCTCTCCTCCACTGCACTTCACCACCGTTCCCCTCTCCACTACACTTTACCACCATTCCCCTCTCCACTACACTTCACCACCGTTCCCCTCTCCTCCACTACACTTCACCACCGTTCCCCTCTCCACTGCACTTCACCACCGTTCCCCTCTCCTCCACTACACTTCACCACCATTCCCCTCTCCACTGCACTTCACCACCGTTCCCCTCTCCTCCACTACACTTCACCACCGTTCCCCTCTCCTCCACTGCACTTCACCACCGTTCCCCTCTCCACTACACTTCACCACGGTTCCCCTTTTCTCCTCTACACTCCACCACCATTCTCCTCTCCTCCACTTACACTCCACCACCATTTTCCTCTCCTCCACTACAACACCTCACTATCGCCCCCCCCCCCCCCCCCCCCCCACCCCCCTCCCCGCTTCCCCTACTCTTCGCCGCTGTCTCCCTCTACTTCGAAACATCCTGACATGGCTGCAGGGAATCTGACCTCTCCACCAGATGGCACCACTGTCAATAGGTCATAGGTCACTTGATGTGCCAACAGGGAAAGCGTGGAAACATGGTGTCAGCACAGGGAGAGGAATGAAAGCTCATGGGAATATTGCGCATGAGCGGATATTCTCTTGCTGAGCGCTCAGTGACGCATGAAAACTAGTTTCGTTGAGCGTATAGTTTTCTGGATAACACTGACAATTCTCGACAAAACTTTGGACTAAGCAGTTTTTAATATAAATATGTAGATGAAATACGTACGCCGTCATTGACTTCAGGGACACCATCTGTCTGTTGGGGGCAGACTTGCATTCGTCCTGGTGTCAGAAAACATGAAACCCGGCGTTTGATTCAGATGCTGTGTTAGTTCCCTGAATAGGACACGCATGTTGACGGCTTTCCAGTGGCTGAGAGCATAGCAGCCATGACTCTGACAGAATGGATCAGGGACATGACTGTGTCAATTCTCATGATTCACGTGCTTTTGAACTCCTGGGATGCAGACGTCACGCCCTGCCAGCTGTGGAGAGAAGGTGAGAGAGCGTGTGGTCCACTGTCACTATCACGGGTCGTGGACCACGTTCGACCCCCGAAAATCGACGAAGACCCCTTGCAGGGATCCAAGATGGACGACGTCAACATCGTGTTGCAGGACAGATTGGGGTCTGTCAGAAAGGAAATGTCAACCTTCAAACCAGATCCAGCAAACACATTTCACTCTACATGTCTGTCTGTGTGTGTCACGTCTGTCTGTGTGTGTCATGTCTGTCTGTGTGTGTCATGTCTGTCTGTATGTGTCATGTCTGTCTGTGTGTGTGTGTCATGTCTGTCTGTGTGTGTGTCATGTCTGTCTGTGTGTGTCATGTCTGTCTGTGTGTGTCATGTCTGTCTGTGTGTGTCATGTCTGTCTGTGTGTGTCATGTCTGTCTGTGTGTGTCATGTCTGTCTGTGTGTGTCATGTCTGTCTGTGTGTGTCATGTCTGTCTGTGTGTGTCATGTCTGTCTGTGTGTGTCATGTCTGTGTGTGTGTGTCATGTCTGTCTGTGGGTGTGTGTCATGTCGGTCTGTGGCCGTGTTTGTCGCCAGGCGCCAGTGAAGGATTGGTCAAGTGGCCCAGTGATCAGGGGTTAAAGAATAAAGCAGGACCCGAAATGAATAGAAGTCCTTGAATTTGTTGTGTTTGTTAAGGCAGTTTTTAACCGGGCGCGAACACTCCTTTCACGAACTTGTCCGGAGAGTACGAAAAGGTCGCCTGCGAACTTAACCCAGGTTTTGACTGTACTGATACGCACGTTGTCTGCCCGAACTACACAGCTACATGAGAAGCCACGGAGTATCATTCATCTCTGTGACTCGACTTTCGGCTGGATGCGACTTCGAGTCACAACTCGATTTGAATAATAATTATAGCATATTTTATTAACTATTGATGTATTCTTCTACATAGTGCTTTGAGAAGATGATACCATGTTTGTCACAGTTTCTTCATAGGTGCGTCAGCAATCCTTAAAATGAGCGGTTTGCTTGCGAGCAGAGGAAAAAAATGGGGGTTTATGCCTCCGGTTTGAAGAAAGTACGTAAAGTTTTAAGTGTTCCCAAATCACTTCAAACCTGGTTTTGTGAGGGGAGTGTCACTCGATTAAGAACCGCCATTAAGATATCCAAGCAAAGGGAAAGCTGTCTTTAAATGCGCTTGCTTGTTTGAATGGGTATTTCATCCTAATACTTTGACTTTGCATTATCAGATTTAAGCGATGATTGTTCTCAAAGCTGGTTAATCACATGACGTTTTTTGGTTTGTTTTTTTTTTACTTTCGGTTTAAAACCGCAATTACAGCGAGATTGTTTTATCCACACCACGCTGTTCTCCTCCACTCATCGAATTGTTGACGATAAAACATCACAAAGCGGTCCAAAATGGAGAGCTGCATTCTACTGTGACGAGTTTT
>JAWQFJ010000487.1:227500-235000 GCA_034096865.1 Theodoxus fluviatilis
CGTTCCATTAAAGCTCACTTGTAAGCCGAGCAAGTTTGACCTGCAGTCCCTCGCAGCTAATGGGTGCGGTGTTCGAAGCTGCACAGATCCCAGATTTGCATCTTTGGGCAAGGTGCTTCACCCACATTGCCTCTCCTACCGAGGAGTAAAGCCGGTCACTGGGCGCTGCACAGTAGCGACCGGTGGTGAAATTCCCTCAAGAGAATTTGCTCAGAAAGGACAAAAATAAAGCATATAATTATTTACTCTTTCTAAAAATAAATATATTTTTAAAATCACGAGACTTGTCCTAAACTCGCTCAGGGCGTCTTGGTGCCCCACGCAGAGGTGCATGCTGGGACTCTATCTGGGTCAGTGGAATGTTTTTTTGCAGAAATGCACGCCAGTGACACCAACATGTTAAAGTCGTCGAATGATTTGTCTCAAAAATACATTTCGATGCGTGATAATCAACTTTGTGTTGCGTGGCCTCCCCTAGGTCATCATCATGGCTTTGCTTCGATTAACGAAGATCTGGAAGGCCATGGTCCACGTCCTTTGCAGGCCCGCTCATGACTTATGAGTCTGATGCGGGATCGGCAGGTCCGGTCGCATTTGCCTCGGGGGCAGATCTGGTTGATCGCAGCTGCCTCGTTCTTTCTCCTATTTCGCTTTTCTTCTATGGAGGTCGTACGGGTGTTCTCGAAGGACGCGACGGTCCTGCTTACGACGAGCCGCTAGGTGTCACGATCTGCAGCAAGTGTTGACCAACCTCCACCAGGTAGCACATACGTGTATGTAGGAAAACTTAAAGAGGCTCTTTTCTCAACAGTACCGCTTGCACGACACCTGTCGTCAAAGGACATGACTTCCGCCTCTTGGATCATGCAGTGCATACACTCATATCATATTAATCAGGGAAGAATGAAAAATAAACACACGCACGCACGCGCGCACATGCACATGCACGCACGCATACATGCACACACGACCACACACACACATGCATATACACAATCATAAACACACATGCACGTATACAAAAAGACACACACACACACATACACACACACGCACCCCCCCCCCCCCCCCCCCCACACACACACACACTAAAAACACAGGCACAAACACACACACACACACACACACACACACACACACACACACACACACACACACACACACACACACACACACACACACACACACACACACAACTCTCTCTCTCTCTCTCACTCTCTCTCTCACTCTCTCTCTCTCTCTCTCTCTCTCTCTCTCTCTCTCTCTCTCTCTCTCTCTCTCTCTCTCCTCTCTCTCTCTCTCTCTCTCTCTCTATCTCTCTATTATCTCTCTCTCTATATATATATATATATATATATATATATATATATATATATATATATATATATATATATATATCGGGACCGGTTTTGTTCAATCACAGTCAAGCACACACGTACTCGCTGACTTTAGCGTTGGCGTGCGGACGTTTGGGATGTTCTGCTGTCGTGTGCACTAAAGTCAGTACGATCACACCTGGCGCAGCCGCCTACACCTCATCACGCAAATCCCCCACAAACGTCGATAACTCACTGCCGCTTATCCACGCACGGATCACGTGCGGTCCTTCGATTTTCGAGGAGGTGATCAGTGGTACGTACCGATGTCGAATGTCGCGACCTGATGACCGGATGCAGTTTTACGGCCTATCAGCCTTTGTGGGTTATTTAAGGCTATTGATCACGAAAAGTCCGAGTAAGAGCAAGTAGTCACGATTTATTTTAGTATTCGCCTCATACGAATCGCATAGGGAGACGCAGTGGGTCAGTTCTTACCCCGGACCCACAGGGGGACGCAGTGGGTCAGTTCTTACCCCCGACCCACAGGGAGACGCAGTGGGTCAGTTCTTACCCCCGACCCACAGGGAGACGCAGTGGATCAGTTCTTACCCCCGACCCACAGGGAGACGCAGTGGGTCAGTTCTTACCCCCGACCCACAGGGAGACGCAGTGGGTCAGTTCTTACCCCCGACCCACAGGGGGACGCAGTGGGTCAGTTCTTACCCCCGACCCACAGGGAGACGCAGTGGGTCAGTTCTTACCCCCGACCCACAGGGGGACACAGTGGGTCAGTTCTTACCCCCGACCCACAGGGAGACGCAGTGGGTCAGTTCTTACCCCCGACCCACAGGGGGAGGGGTCAGATGTTGCGGAGCCTCTGGCAACGGCGGCGGATCAGGGTTGTGTTCCAACCAATGGGCGCGACAGTGCGCCATTTCTGCAGACTTGATAATTTTCTTTCTTTGTTTTTTGTCGCTTTTGTATAGTTGTTACATGTCATATGTAGCTGCGTATCCAGAAAGGCTCTAAGGCAGTGACAGCATTGCTGTGCTCCGCAAGCCTGACCACACGAGAGCTCGATACGTAAAATGACTTCCTCAGGCGGGCCACTCTAGTGGACTCGTCCGAAGAGAGGGGTGCGGGAAAGACAGGCCACACTAGTGGACTCGTCTGAGGAGAGGGGTGCGGGAAAGACAGCCACTCAAGTGGACTCGTCCGAGGAGAGGGATGCGGGAAAGACAGCGGATATTCGGCTGGAGTGGGGTGGGTGGGTGAATGTGTTGGAGAAATGTGAAAATGGTGCGTAAAGGCGCTATTTGCCGGATTTGGTCCAAAACATTACGTTTGCAGCAGTCGTCAAGGCGATGCGGCCCTGTGTCGAGCATAAACGCCCTGAATCAGATGCTGTGGCCCACCAGCTTGTGCGGCCCGCCAGCTTCACTGTCCAATGATCCTGGCCCTGTAGTTGTTGTAGCTGTGACCATGGAGTTGTTAGCAAGTTCCAGACCCTGCTGTGACTGTGACCCTGGAGTTGTTAGCAAGTTGCAGACCCTGCTGTGACTGTGACCCTGGAGTTGTTAGCAAGTTGCAGACCCTGCTGTGACTGTGACCCTGGAGTTGTCAGCAAGTTGCAGACCCTGCTGAGACTGTGACCCTGGAGTTGTCAGCAAGTTGCAGACCCTGCTGTGACTGTAACTCTGGAGTTGTTAACAAGTTACAGACTCTGCTGGGACTGTGACCCTGGAGTTGTTAGCAAGTTACAGACTCTGCTGTGACTGTGACCCTGGAGTTGTCAGCAAGTTGCAGACCCTGCTGTGACTGTAACATTGGAGTTGTTAACAAGTTACAGACTCTGCTGGGACTGTGACCCTGGAGTTATTAGCAAGTCACAGGCCCTGCTGTGACTGTGTCCCTGGAGTTGTCAGCAAGTTTCAGACCCTGCTGTGACTGTGATCCTGGAGTTGTTAGCAAGTTGCAGACCCTGCTGTGACTGTAACATTGGAGTTGTTAACAAGTTACAGACCCTGCTGTGACTGTAGCATTGGAGTTGGTAACAAGTTGCAGACCCTGCTGTGACTGTGACCCCGGAGTTGGTAACAAGTTGCAGACTCTGTTGTGACAGTGCAGTCCAATCCTGGAGTGGCAGTCCTTGTCACAGTATTTGCCCGTGAAGGTGCTGCTCTCATCCCGACGTAACCTATCCTTCCGTCTAGTGCGTCTCTAGCTCCTCCTCCAGCCCTCGGAATATCATCTGTCCCTCTCTCAGTCAGCTCTGCAGCTCACCTCTCCAACTGGCAACATTTTCTCAGCACTAGATGTGGGGGTGGTACTTCACGGGTTACTCAAAGAAATTTGAGTCGGACAGCAGAACGTGTGTGCGAAAGGTGTTTACTTCTCTCCATGAAAGACCCGCCTCTCATTGAAGTGGACGCTCCTTTGCAGCTGCCTTTCCCACATGACTCGGTGACAGAGCCTCCTGTATTTGTCCTGCCATGATGTCAATAAAGATCATTTCAGGCCCGGAACCCGAGAGAAATTGAAAAGATGTTACTTATTCATGCTTTCATTTCCGTCAAAGGCGCGTGTAAGAATCAATTGCGACAATGGATTACCAGAGTATGTTGGGGTTTTGGTTTTAGCTTTGGTTGTGTTTCAATACATTAATTTTCAATGAAACACCTGAGTAAGGATCGATTCTGTTATGAGGTCTTGAAATCTTTCCGATCGTGAAAAATAGCGTGCTGAACCTTCATTCTAGCAGACCGTTTCAAACAGCCACACTCGGCAATCCGGCGTTTGACCCTGCGCCATGATATTCTCGACCCAGCGCTGTATCTGTTGCCTTTAGTTCTTCATCCTCGAGAGAAAAAGAGACAAAATATTTATGGACGGCATCTCCTGACGAAAGGAAAACAAAACCTGTTGACGTCACACGGTATCGATTGCTCATTTCGTGCCAAGGTAGGTGACGCACTATTGATTGTGCTTGGAGACTGCAGCTGCCAATATTGCGGACGAAGGTGCGGAGACATTAATCTACGTCATTTGCACCTGAACCAAGACAGACGTTTAGCACATCCAGGTCTGCCTGTGCCAGACATGGCGACGAATACGTATCCCGAACTGCTCCTCGGGGTGCCGCCCCCGCGCAGGAGCTTCTGGGAGCTGGCTGTGCAGATGGCTTTGGAGCCGTCTCCCAAAACACCGCATCCACAGCATTGAGCAGGAAGACAGGGATGCCTGGCAGCTTCTGCTGTGTCACAGTGTGAGCCTGTCGTGCCGTGTGCCGGATAGGCGACGCTGGGCTGCGTGTTGAACGCTTGTACAGTACGGCATCGGGGCAAACCGCTCGATGCCCCCCTTCTTCAGCTGGAACCCCAGGCTGCGGCTGTCAAGGCTCAGTCCAGTAGCTCAGCCAGCGTGAGACGGTATAACAGCTTCCAGCCGTTCAGACTCGACAGTGTGAATCGGCACACAGCAAACATCATTCTGATGTACTTCGCTATTCAAATCTTCATTAAAAATGAGTTTCACTATAGACGTATCAACTTGGGAGACAGTAATTGAAAACAAACGAAAAATGTTTTGGAAATACGTATAATTAGAAGGAATGGACGAAGCGTCACGACTTTTCTGCCTTGGCAGACCATGTGAGATCAGTAACGACCCAAAGTCCTGGTTTATCTTACCCAGAACTGTTGACTCAGCATCATGAAGTGACAGCAGGGGTGAAACAGGCTTTACCTTGTGTGTCGTTTCATTGATCGGAATATTTCATAAGCAAGCTCTGACGTAGGAGCAATGCTAACCACGCAGATTCCTGTTTTGCTGAGTTGACATCGGGCGAAGTGCTGGCTCCCGTCGCCTGCATGGATTGAATTTTGATGGAAAGAAGTTGCAAACGTTTTGAGGCTTTTGTCCAATTCTCTCTCTCTCTCTCTCTCTCTCTCTCTCTCTCTCTCTCTCTCTCTCTCTCTCTCTCACACACACACACACACACACACACACACACACACACACACACACACACACACACACACACACACTCAATATCCAAAACAGAGCTCGTGCATTTGCATCATTGCGACCGAAAATGTAAATTCTACATGTACATCGTACAATGATACTCTTGTTATCCTAATTATGTATATACACTGTTTTATAATGAAGGGTCATCGGCCGAAATAAAGATAATCAGTCACTCACTCACTCACTCTCTCTCTGTCTCTCTGTCTCTCTCTCTCTCTCTGTCTCTCTCTCTGTCTCTCTCTCTCTGTCTCTCTCTCTCTGTCTCTCTCTCTCTCTGCCTGTCTCTCTCTCTGTCTCTCTCTCTCTGTCTGTCTGTCTGTCTGTCTGTCTCTCTGTCTCTGTCTCTGTCTCTCTCTCTCTCTCTCTCTCTCTCTCTCTCTCTCTCTCTCTCTCTCTCTCTCTCTCTCTCGCTCTCGCTCTCGCTCTCGCTCTCTCTCTCACTCTCTCTCTCTCTCTCACTCTCTCTCTCTCTCTGTCTCTCTCTCTGTCTCTCTCTCTCTGTCTATCTCTCTCTCTCTCTCTCTCTCTCTCTCTCTCTCTCTGTCTCTCTCAGCGGACGTGGCAAACTATACGTCGCCTTCGTAGACTACAGGAAATAATGCAAAGAAGTGGTCTATCAACAAAATTCATTAAGATGTTAAAAGCCAAGTACTCGAATGAACAATCCGGTGTCAGATGACAGTACCAAATGTCTGAAATTTTCCCCATCTCAATCAGCGTATAACAGGGAGCCAAACAGAAGACGTCCATTTCCTAATGTATAAACACATGATGGCGGACAACGTCCGAACACACGGAAAGTACGGAGTGCAAGGCACGAACGAGATATTCGCAATGTAGTTTGCTGATGACATTGTTATCATCCACATCAGCGGGGTTACAAGATATAAGACCTTGCACGGGTGTCAAACACCCTTGGTCTCTAAGTGAGCACCCGAAAAACGAAAGTAATGGTTCTCAGAAAAGGTGGATATCTGGCAGACTAGAAGTATTAAATCGATATGTATATATGTGTGTGTGTCTGAGTGTAGGCTGCACATCAAACTATCCAAAATAGCCTTTGTCAAAGATGCTTCCGTGGAAGGAAAGCAAATGACAACCTAGATAATGGAGGCAATGTAGACGCTTCACTATTCTAACCCAACAGTGTTTCTGAAACTTTTCGATGCCCTGGTGCCATCTTCCTTGATATACGGCGCGGAAATATGGAGATCTTGGAGGTCAAGAAATGATAGAAAGAGTCCACGTAATCGCGTGCAATATGTTCCTAGAACTGAATACTAGAAGTTGTAGAACACCTAACCACTAAGTATACAGAAAACTAGATAGTTTTCCTCTGCTGATTAAGGGTACAATTGGAACTATTATTTATCGGCCCAGACTGTCCAGAATGACGATGGTATCAAAACAGGCATATGCAACGCTACTTACCGCCAGTGTCCCTGAGAATAAGAACAGGCCTTGATACTGTGAAAGACATAGTGATAGGTTTTCGTGGTGCACCTTCATAAATAATACACTCAGCCAAGATCGATACCTGAGCATTCTTACAATTAAGAAGTGTAGAGGCATCTGTATTCCATTTCGGCAAGGCATTACTAGCCTACGAATTAATCAGCGTTACATGAAACAGAGAAGTTGCTTTCCCGTTTTGTAACACGGTTGAGAATGAAAAATATTTTCCTTTTAGACTATAATGCTTTTATTGATCTAAGGAGAAAACATGCATCAAAACATATGCATCCGACTTTAAAAATATGCAGATATCTGTTGGAAGGAACCAAGTTGCAGATAACAAGAGCTGTATCGATGTACTTTTTCTATGCCATGCGACTTAGAGAAGAAAAAAACAAACTCCAATATATCATGATTGCACTTGACATGTACTTAAGTACTACAAGGTTCGGACAGAACGGTCATAACTCTGGCAAGCATGAAGCGATGGAATGGGGATACATTCCACCAGTCGTGTACCACTCGTGTGCTCACTCTCTCTCTCTCTCTCTCTCTCTCTCTCTCTCTCTCTCTCTCTCACTCTCTATCTCACTCACTCTCTCTCTCTCACTCTATCTCTCTCTCTCACTCTATCTCTCTCTCTCACTCTCTCTCTCTCACTCTCTATCTCACTCTCTCTCTCTCTCTCTCAACATTG
>JAWQFJ010000487.1:240000-243099 GCA_034096865.1 Theodoxus fluviatilis
CCCCCCTCTTCCTTTTCTTCTGCATCCCATCTCGCAAGATCGGGAATGGGTGAGAGTGGCGATGGGGTACAGGAGATGGATGGATGGATGGATGGATGGATGGATGGATGGATGGATGGATGGATGGATGGATGGATGGATGGATGGATGGATGGATGGATGGATGGATGGATGGATGGATGGATGGAGGAGTGGGGGTGGGGAGGAGGGGGAGGAATGGGATGAGGTTGATGGTGAATGTGGGATAAATGCGAATACTCCCCCCCCCCCCCCCTCTCATTCATCTATTTCGAACTTACCCTATCTTGAAACGTTTCATACGGAGTTGCAATTATTAAGCCTCCAAAATCAAATAACATTTTCACAAACCTGCATGATTATAATTGTCTTTGCTGTTGCCACCACAACATAATCATCATCCCCAGAATTGCATCCTTGAGCAAGATGCTTAACTCGCATTGCTTCTCCCCACCCAGGAGTGAAACCGGGTACCAAATGGCCCTCTTTAGAGCTACCAAACGGCCCTCCTCAGGGCCTCTCCCCAGGTCCTTCGGATGAGACCTTAATAAACCGAGGTCTAGTGTGTGATACGCATTCACAACATCAAAATCACGCACTATAAAGATCCTGACGCTCATGTCCTCGACGGGTGGGTGTCGGCCACAGTAAAAACACCCAGCACGCACAATTTCTCCTTTGTGGAAAACAGTGTACCAGCGCCCTTGGCAGCAGGACACTGGTCTCATTGACTTGAGACACTACACACTGAGAGGCAGCCTCGACATCGGCTGAAGCGCTTTGAGTCTCACTGAGTGGGAGTATCGCGCGGTATAAGAGTGATTTATAATAATAATAATAATCACGAATACGACCACAATCATCGCTACAATTACCACCACAATTCTCATTGTTATTACCACCCCCACCACCATCACCACAACCACCACCATCACACCACCACCGCCGCCGCCGCCTCCACCACCATCACCACTTCCAACACCAACACCACCACCACCACCACCACCTCCACAACCGCCACCATCACCACCTCCAACATCACCACCACCACCGCAACCACCTCCAACATCACCACCACCACCACTATCACCACCTCCACAACCGCCACCACCACCTCCAACACCGCCACCACCAGCGCCACAACCACCACCACCACCAGCGCCACAACCACCACCACCACCAGCGCCACCACCACCACCAGAGTCACCACCACCACCTTCAACACCACCACCACCTCCACAACTACCACCACCACCACCACAGCCGCCATCACCATCATCACCACCACCTACACCATCACCACATCAACACCAACCACCACCACCACCATCACCAAAATGATTATGCTGGATTATGTTTTTACAAACAAAACGCGTTTATCAGTGGAGAACGCAATTTCCCGCCACTTTGCGACGTTCTTATTTGGAAAATGAAGAGTTTTGTTAGAATCATGTTCTTTTCATGACCCTTAATTTTGATAATAATTTTTTACATTCTGTATTATTATGTTTTCTATTTTTTCCTGTGTGTAGTAGATGGCTATATTTAAACTTTCATCGAAGACCGCACGATAGATGCTGTCATTGTGGGGTTTTTTCGTTTTCATATCACGTTTGGCCGATAGCCTATGTATTTCGTTGAACAATACACGCTGATGAATACGATTCTATTTGATCTGCTGGTAAATGCGTATAGCAGAAACTTTTCTCTTAAAAAAGGGAGAAATAATTATAAACGAAGAAAAATCCAAATACGCATTCACACGAGCATTTACGTAACGCACATGGGATGCAGGGGATATGGGCTCATGTGCTGCGCACACACAACTGACTACATGTGCATGTGCGTGCATGCAGAGTTGAAGATACGTCCACATACACGTACGCTCGCACACGCTCACACGAACAGCGCTGTGGGGATGTATCAGTGGATGGAAGAGAGAAGAGCATTTTACACTTTCAACCACAGCGTTAATGTCAGAAGTAGCTCAAACCGGTGAATCTGCACTCAACTCGTCTTCGCTACTTTCACTTCATTCCTAAAAATGTCAACTCCTCACGCCCAGTTCTCAAACCGGTTTTTGCCATTCTTCGGATAATTCCGCCACCACTCGGGCCCGTTCGACGTAAACACACCGTATATGCATTTCCGGTGTACTCTGGGAAGACCGATGCGAACATGGCACGCAAGAATAACATGAAATCAGGTAATTATACCAGGGTTTTTAACTGACATGGCGCCAAAAATGATTTATGGCTGCTTACTGCTGTGTTTTGTTGCGACCGCATGTTTGTTTTTCCTTCGATATAGCGCTGTTGGGTTGGTAGTCGAAGTGATGCTGTTCGCAGAGTAGCTGTTGGCCTGACTCCCGGCCTGTCATGTCAAGCTTTGCCCAGCTGATCCGCGCTTTAGGTTGGTTTTAAAAAATATTATAACGTTGGCTTTTTAGAAACGCAATGCATGCACGAATACTTTAGTATTTCCTTCCTTAATGGGACTGATGAATTTTCGCCCGAAAAGTTTTGAACCTGTTCATCGCTGATGCTGTGACACGCCTTGTTCAATCACTTGTGTAACGTCATTTGGTTGCACCACAAGTATTACTTGGTAGTGAACACGGTTCTGTCCTAGCATTAAGTGTTCGACAGCAAATCTTAAAATTTCACTTATCATATCCATGATGTGCTCATTCACTCGAAATGGGTTGGGCGGTATTTATTAACTTGCAATGGCTCTGTGTACTTGCACTCGGTAAACTGATCGAAAATGTCCGAGTCCGAATTTTGTCCTCACCCGACCATGCCTTTGACAGATCTGTTCGGAAAATGTTCCTCGTTCGTGCAATCGTTGATGGCACGCGGACTTATTATGTGTGGTATGTACCGTTAGAACCAAGTTAAGTAATCTGGAGATCGGTGAAGGTGGCAAAAGTAATGGGATAAAGCGGTAGCAGCACTACCGCACGCCAAGTGTGCACTTAAAAATAGAATCGACTGCCACGACGTCCTGTAAAGTGCAAGCTAAGTTTCACGAGTTCTCGGAACCAGAAGAAACTAGAACGTCGAATGGCTTTACAACCTG
>JAWQFJ010000488.1:7116-52116 GCA_034096865.1 Theodoxus fluviatilis
TATATATGAGCAATTCCAGAAAGGTGACAATGGTGCATGGTTGTCCAGTAGAGTGTAAATAACACAAAAACTACAAACTTTTTATGATGTTACGTTTATATCAAATTGTAGAGAAAAGATTAAAGATATACATATAATAAATCTGTTCAGATTGTTGCTTTTGTGTGTGAATGGTCCGCATGTATTTAAAGAGAAACGTGAAAAACCGCCATTACCAAACGTGACACTTTTCACCAAGAGGAAAAGGATTCCGTTTTCTCTTGAACCCCACATTTTTGACTCACATGCGAAGCAAAAGTGAGTCTATGTACTCAGCCGTGTCGTCCGTCCGTCCGTCCGTCCGGGCGTCCGTCCGGGCGTCCGGGCGTAAAAAACTTAAACGTTGGATTTTTCTCGGAGACTATTAAGTCTATCAACACCAAATGTGGCATGATGGTGTATGATGACAAGGCCTCAAAAAACATACATAGTGACTTGACCTTGCTTCAAGGTCAAGGTCACAGGAGCCATAAATGTGTTCTCAAAAACAGTCATTTTTCACATTTTCCCAATTTTCTCCCACGTTATTGAGAATGGCGACCTTAGGTACAAGTGGTATATAGGTCAAAGCAAGCCCTATCTTTTGATACCAGTTTGGTTGACCTTGCTTCAAGGTCAAGGTCACAGGAGCTCTTCAAAGTTGGATTGTATACATATTTTGAAGTGACCTTGACCCTGAACTATGGAAGATAACTGTTTCAAACTTAATAATTATGTGGGGCACATGTTATACTTTCATCATGAGACACATTTGGTCACATATCATCAAGGTCAAGGTCATTTTGACCCTTATGAAATGTGACCAAAATGGGGTAGTGAACCACTAAAAGTGACTATATCTCATGGTAGAAAGTGCCAATAAGCACCATTGTGCTTCCTATGTCTTGAATTAACAGCTTTGTGTTGCATGACCTTGGATGACCTTGACCTTGGGTCAAGGTCACATGTATTTTGGTAGGAAAAATGTGTAAAGCATTTCTTTGTGTATGATGTCATTGGTAGGTTTAGTTGTTTGACCTTGACCTTGAAGGTCACCTGAAGGTCAAGGTCATATAAAGGTCAAGGTCAAGCATGTGAGTCGTATGGGCTTTGCTCTTCTTGTTTTTCTAACATCTGGTGGTTTTTAGACAAGAAAATAGTTAATGCTCAACTGCCAGCAACTAGAACTGAATGTTACCAACCTATTCTGATTTTATTTGGCTTCAAAATCCGCTTTTGCCTCGTCACGGCGTCGTGTCATTGCAGACAAATTTTTCAGTGTACGATAAGATCAACTATTTTCGGCGTGGTTTATTGGATTGGATCCAGGATTGGTGTAAAGTTATCGATAATATCGTCATAATTCTCAGAAAATTAATCAATGCGTTTTTTAAGGAGTTGTAGGATGTGAAAGTTTAGCGGTCAAATTTCCGTCATAATGTGCCGAATCAACAAAAGCGAAAAAAGAAGATTTTTCTTCGAAACTTTTCTGTTCCCGATCCATAATTTCGTTCTAACACATATGCCGGAAGTGCTGACCGAACAACACGAGGTAAAATGGAGCGCAAACGAAGAGGTAAGAGTTTTTGTATTTTGTGTCATCATTTGTGGATTAGTGCCGAGACAACAAAGTACTAACCAGGAAGCCAAAATGCACAGATTTGAAAGCTTAGTTTCAGCATCTTCCTTCCAAAGAACGCCACATGTTTGGTATCGCATCGAAGCTTCATTTCCCGGCTTTACGTTGCAACTGTTTCTGGTACCGAAGAATAATTACCGAAGGCACACGAGGTAGAAATCAGAGGCCAGTGCAAACCAATGGAAAGCTTCGAAATAACGGCCTGTCTGTCAGCTAGGCTCTGATTGGCCGCTTGTGTGCGTGATCACAGCGTGATCACGGCGGAAGTGGCTGGCGGAAACGGCCGAACCGTACTTGGACTGGCGGAAGTGGTGGGCGGAAACGGCCGAACCGTACTTCGACTGTTTCCGACCTGAACGTCGGCCGCCGAAGCAAACATCGGTTTCCTGTGTTGACTTGTCACTGATGACACAAAATTGATTTCTTCAATTAAATTGCTGCAAAACGGGAATTTTAAGCTGTACCTTTGCTACAGTGAATAAATGTTGTCATTTTTAGTACACAAACAGTAGTTGGTGTCTGTATTGCTTGTTTTTTGTAATTACTGAGAAAGTGTACAAACGGATATGTTGACTAGTCACCGATGACATTAAAAATGCTTTATAATTACCAAATTCAATAGTTTTTTTTATATAATTGTTTTACAGGATGTTATTGCATTAGGAATGACATCTAATATAGTAAGAATAGTTAGTGTGACATTTTTGGTAATAACAGATATTTGTGGTTTTTTTTATGTCATCGGTGACTAGTCAACATTCACCTTTTTCCACTTTAACGCTCACATACACACACACAAAATAGCAAACTATCTTTTTATTCATAATTTATGATAAAATACAGTTTGTTCTAACATTATATGCTGATTTCAGTCAAATCTGATGATTTTTACTAATTAGGTCTACTGTCACACTTATCTTGCCACCTTTCTGGAATTGCTCATATGAAAGCTGATAACAACACTGTTTCACAGGTAACCTCTGCGTCACTTGACTGTATTTTGCAGTGCAATGTACATTTGTGTTTCAGAGCATCAGTTCATCCTCTTTCTTTTTAATTTCAAATGAAAACATTTTCATATGATATATTTAATGCCTTTTACTCTCTTGTTACCCGAGTGAAATATAGAAAGAATTGCATTTGAAACGATGGTGCACTTATTATAGTCATGTGATCTACACACTGGTCAAAATATCTCATTTGCGTTCCTATTTTCCACAGTGATCCTAGTTATGGAGCTGAGGACCCTGGATCTTCTGTGCCTCTGCCGCAGTTCAAGCCATCCTGTGAACCAGGCATCCACCTCAGTGAGGACATGACCCTGAAGAGTACCGTCAAAAAGTACCTTCATCCTGCAGATTTGTTCAAGTTTTTTTTTACTGTGACTTGGTGACTCAGCTTGTTTGTTTCACCAATGCATATGCTGCTGCAGTGGGACCCAGTCAGCCAACAGTGTACGAAGGATGGTTTGACATGACTTGATGAATTTTATTGCTTTATAGCCCTCTTTATTTAGATGGGTGTGGTGCAAGCATCAAGTGTTGAAAAGTATTGGTCAACTAAATCTCTGTTTGTGGGCATTCGGCAAGAGCGTTTTTGACAAAGAAAAGATTCACCCAAATTATGTCTTTCTTAAAAGTTTCGAATTCAGAAACAGAAAATCCAGCTGATAAATTGTGTAAAGTGAGATTTTTGTCAGAATTCATTAGATGTTTACAAATGTTTGAGATGGTATCAACCACATGAGCATCTCTCCATGGATGAACGCATGGTAAGAAACAAGGGTAGATTTTCTTTTCAACGGTACATTAGAGATAAGCCTACAAAGTGGTGAATGAAATTATGGGTCTTGGCTGAATCAATAACTGGTTATACTTGTGATTTCCAAATTTACTTGGGTAAAGAGAAAAGAAAATCAGTGTTTGGTGCTGCTTATGATGTTACAAAACTTATTTCCTCCTTTTACAAACAAGATTAAAAACTATTCTTTGATAATTTTTATATAAGTGTCCATCTGTTGAAAGACCTGTTAAAGTCAGGAGTCCTTGCATGTTGTACATATTAATAAACAAAAAGGGTTTTCCCAATGCTTTGAAAAATGTCAAAGAGTTTGCCAAATCAGTTCAAGGTGTCATGCGATGGTCAAGAGATCGTGAAATTCTGACCATGCAATGGAAAGATAATAAAATTGTTTCAATTATGTTTAATTATCATGCAGGCAAAGGCTATGAATGGGTCACCAGAAAATGTCAAATTAATGGTGAATTCAGAAAACTGAAGGTGAGACAACCAACAGTTCTCAAAGACTATAATATGTACATGGGTGGAGTTGACAGAAGTGACCAACTCATGCATAAATAAAGCATTCTCAGAAAAACAAATAAGTACTGGAAAACCCTGTTTTTCCATTTCTTAGACATTGCTAGGGTGAACAGTTTCATTTTGTTTCAGGAGTGGAGAAAGAAAAACCCAGATGTTAGTGAACTAAGAAGATCAAAACGTTATTTTGCAGTTAGATTTTACAGAGGAACTTATTCAAGGACTTGCCTGTCTCATGTCCATCAACATGTGCCTCAGGCTAGCCATGTGATAACTGTGCAAAATACATCACATTCCATCAATCTTGAATTCACTAGTAACATTCAAAGAAACTGTAAGTTGTACTGGAAGAGACTTCATATTGAACGCAAAGTGCGAACCAAATGCAGTGCATGTGACACATATCTTTGTTTTTATGGCAAAAGTAACTGCCCTCTGGAATTTCATAGACTATAGATACCTCTCATTGTTTTGCTTTGTATTCTTATTTATCAGGCAGTAATGCCATTCCTAGATGGATTGGAATTTAGTAGAGATACTGATGCTGACAAATGGTATGTGTTGGCACCATGTCATAACTTATACCTTTTTTTCTGAAGGGTAATGTCCATCTCTACCCTCTAATTCATTGACATTTCATCTGATACATTTCATTTTTATACACATATCATAGCAATGAATGTGCTTTCATGTGAATGTTATCTTGCAATAAAATCTTGATTCACTTAAGTTTTGTCTTCTTTGCATGTTTCAAAGTTTAATTTTTGGGGTAAAATTTCAACATCAAATCTACATCATTTAGTCCTTTTCAACAAGTCAGAATGTGTGAAGTTGGAAAAATGTCATACACATATCAAACTACATTCAATTCTGAACAAAATAGTAAATAAGATCCTCAGGCAAATGATGGATGAAGTATTTTTTTTTAATTGTTTTCATTAGCAACCCGAAACATACCCAAAAACATAGGAAAATCACTGAATGGAAGATAGTTAAGCATGGTGGGCGAGAGTAGCAAATTTTTAAAATGCAAATACCCGATCGGGGACGTTTGTCTTTAACAGTTGTTTGCAGCCAATCCCTGATTGGGTACGTTCATCTTGCATGAGTTAAAAACTGTCATGTATAGAGTAGATTAATCTGAACGTAAATCTCTTTTAATGAAAACACTTAAATAGTGTACTTATGGAAGGAGACACCATGCAGTGTGTTGTTTACCTTAGATTCCATTCTTTTCCATTTTCTTGTCATGATTGGAAACAAGTTTAGGGTTGGCAGGGAAAAACATGGTTGGTCGGGTTAGCGTAACTAACCACAACTTTTTGACTCACATGCGAAGCAAAAGTGAGTCTATGTACTCAGCCGTGTCGTCCGTCCGTCCGTCCGTCCGTCCGGGCGTCCGTCCGGGCGTAAAAAACTTAAACGTTGGATTTTTCTCGGACACTATTAAGTCTATCAACACCAAATGTGGCATGATGGTGTATGATGACAAGGCCTCAAAAAACATACATAGTGACTTGACCTTGCTTCAAGGTCAAGGTCACAGGAGCCATAAATGTGTTCTCAAAAACAGTCATTTTTCACATTTTCCCAATTTTCTCCCATGTTATTGAGAATGGCGACCTTAGGTACAAGTGGTATATAGGTCAAAGCAAGCCCTATCTTTTGATACCAGTTTGGTTGACCTTGCTTCAAGGTCAAGGTCACAGGAGCTCTTCAAAGTTAGATTGTATACATATTTTGAAGTGACCTTGACCCTGAACTATGGAAGATAACTGTTTCAAACTTAATAATTATGTGGGGCACATGTTATACTTTCATCATGAGACACATTTGTTCACATATCATCAAGGTCAAGGTCACTTTGACCCTTATGAAATGTGACCAAAATGGGGTAGTGAACCACTAAAAGTGACTATATCTCATGGTAGAAAGTGCCAATAAGCACCATTGTGCTTCCTATGTCTTGAATTAACAGCTTTGTGTTGCATGACCTTGGATGACCTTGACCTTGGGTCAAGGTCACATGTATTTTGGTAGGAAAAATGTGTAAAGCATTTCTTTGTGTATGATGTCATTGGTAGGTTTAGTTGTTTGACCTTGACCTTGAAGGTCGCCTGAAGGTCAAGGTCATATAAAGGTCAAGGTCAAGCATGTGAGTCGTATGGGCTTTGCCCTTCTTGTTACACTTTGTTTCTGGGTGGGAAGAGGGAAGCTGTGTATGTGTGTTACAAATCACACGGTCAGATACTTGTTTCATCTTATTTTGGGGTGGGTGGGGGACCTAACCTCCACCCCAACTCTATTTCCTACCAGCCCATTTCTTCTTGTACCCCACCTCTTCTCTTCCTCTTCATTCTCCACTCTCCCCCTCGTCATTCTCCACTCTCCCCCTCTTCATTCTCCATTCTCCCCCTCTTCATTCTCCACTCTCCCCCTCTTCATCCTCCACTCTCCCCATCTTCATTCTCCACCTCTTCATTCTCCACTCTCCCCCTCTTCATTCTCCACTCTCCCCCTCTTCATTCTCCACTCTCCCCCTCTTCATTCTCCACTCTCCCCCTCTTCATTCTCCACTCTCCCCCTCTTCATTCTCCACTCTCCCCCTCTTCATTCTCCACCTCTTCATTCTCCACTCTCCCCCTCTTCATTCTCCACTCTCCCCCTCTTCATTCTCCACTCTCCCCCTCTTCATTCTCCACTCTCCCCCTCTTCATCCTCCACTCTCCCCCTCTTCATTCTCCACCTCTTCATTCTCCACTCCCCCCTCTTCATTCTCCACTCTCCCCCTCTTCATTCTCCACTCTCCCCCTCTTCATTCTCCACTCTCTCCCTCTTCATCCTCCACTCTCCCCCTCTTCATTCTCCACCTCTTCATTCTCCACTCTCCCCCTCTTCATTTTCCACTCTCCCCCTCTTCATTCTCCACTCTCCCCCTCTTCATTCTCCACTCTCTCCCTCTTCATCCTCCACTCTCCCCCTCTTCATTCTCCACCTCTTCATTCTCCACTCTCCCCCTCTTCATTTTCCACTCTCCCCCTCTTCATTCTCCACTCTCCCCATCTCTGCCTTTTACCTTCTTGTTTGCCCTTGTGCTCTTTCTAATGTGCAGTGATTATGAGACTGAATATGACTGAAAATGTGAAATTCACACATGTCATGGAGGTTATGTGTTGTTAAACAACAACAAAAAAATAGTTGTGGTTACAGTAACCTGACTGACCCAATTTTTTTACTGCCAACCCTTCACTTTTTGACTCACATGCGAAGCAAAAGTGAGTATGTACTCAGCCGTGTCGTCTGTCCGTCCGTCCGTCCGTCCGTCCGGGCGTAAAAAACTTAAACGTTGGATTTTTCTCGGACACTATTAAGTCTATCAATACCAAATGTGGCATGATGATGTAGGATGACAAGGCCTCAAAAAACATACATAGTGACTTGACCTTGCTTCAAGGTCAAGGTCACAGGAGCCATAAATGTGTTCTCAAAAACAGTCATTTTTCACATTTTCCCAATTTTCTCCCACGTTATTAAGAATGGCGACCTTAGCTACAAGTGGTATATAGGTCAAAGCAAGCCCTATCTTTTGATACCAGTTTGGTTGACCTTGCTTCAAGGTCAAGGTCACAGGAGCTCTTCAAAGTTGGATTGTATACATATTTTGAAGTGACCTTGACCCTGAACTATGGAAGATAACTGTTTCAAACTTAATAATTATGTGGGGCACATGTTATACTTTCATCATGAGACACATTTGTTCACATATCATCAAGGTCAAGGTCACTTTGACCCTTATGAAATGTGACCAAAATGGGGTAGTGAACCACTAAAAGTGACTATATCTCATGGTAGAAAGTGCCAATAAGCACCATTGTGCTTCCTATGTCTTGAATTAACAGCTTTGTGTTGCATGACCTTGGATGACCTTGACCTTGGGTCAAGGTCACATGTATTTTGATAGGAAAAATGTGTAAAGCATTTCTTTGTGTATGATGTCATTGGTAGGTTTAGTTGTTTGACCTTTACCTTGAAGGTCGCCTGAAGGTCAAGGTCATATAAAGGTCAAGGTCAAGCATGTGAGTCGTATGGGCTTTGCCCTTCTTGTTTAATATGAAAAAAAGAAGAAAGAAAGCAAGAAAGAAATCAAAGGTAATCAATGAATTGTGTGCTGTCCCATCTTTCCTGCCCTATGAACACTGAGGGAATCACCTATTTGAGTTTTTAAAAATTATATCTGGCCTCATCTATATATATATATATATATATATATATATATATATATATATATATATATATATATATATATATATATATATATATATATATATATATAAAGTTTTTAAAGTTCAGGTGACCTACCAACCTTATTTGTTGGTTGACATGTTACCAAAGCCACAACTTTTTTTTTCTTTTGGCCTGATCTTTTTCTCCACTGTGTTTTGACTTTATTTCATCCCCACATTTCCAGTCATTCATTGTCTCTCTTGTAGATTCTGCTGCAGGATGCCTGGACGAGAGACTGTCTTTGTTTTCTCAAGCAATTGCAAACTCAGATTTTGTGGTGAATCGGAAGGAAAATGATCAGATTGCTGGAAGCAAGTTTTACCCTCCCTATGTTGGTGAGTATCATTGAAATTGATGGACTTCTGTGTGGGCAGAGAAGTGCTACTCAAAGTTAGTGCTATGAAATGGAGCATCGGTAGATGACTGCCCACATGTTTAATGCATTATGCATGTGCTTCATACACCAGAGAAGACAAATGCATGACTGGACAAATGCTGGGCATGCTGCTTCCAACACTCACAGGCAGACAGACAAATAGGCATTAACATGCATGCATGCACACGCACATGCACACACACACAGAGAGGCAGAGACACTCATGAAATAAGCCTTTTTCATGTTTTATCACTGAACATGGGCACAAACTGTAGTAAGTCAGTACTAGGGAACTGCCAGAAATGTCAGCAGCAGGAGACCAGTGCAGAGTTGGCCGTGCCCTGGGGGAGTTGGACCAGGGGACAGCTGGGAGGCCTGCCTGGGGGAGTTGGACCATTGGACAGCTGGGAGGCCTGCCTGGGGGAGAGAATATTCCCCAGTGTGACCTATCTGGACAAAACCAAATATCACACACTGTGTTTGTGTATGTATACATGTATTTGAACAGAACAAGACAAAATCACAACTTTGTTTATGCTCACAACACTGGATTCCCTTTCATTTAGGTGTTTCTGTTGACCAATCCATTCTCAAAATGAAGTGTATAGCTTTGCTTTCATTTTTCAGCAACCTTGAGCTTTCCAATGATACCAGTAGCATAGAGTAGTTCGCAGGGAAGTTACTAGTACAAACCATTCAAAGTAGGCTTCTTTGACATTGTTTTTGGCTCACTGACAGTTTTTCATGAAGAGTGGCTGCTTTAAAATTCAATGACAGTTATTTTACAACAAAAACACTTAATTTTGATTAAAGGAGAAATCAGGAATGTGTGAAATCATCATGGTGAAATCTATAAAAACACCTTTTTGACCCCAAGCTGCCATTTCTGGCTGTTTCTTGGCTTCCTAACGTGCCGACATGCAACTGTTTTTTGTGCAAGTGGGTCACATGTAACTTCATGCACATAATGCCTCTTGGGCTACTTATGATCATCTCCATGATTCCAATCAAGCTGATGCAGAGAGCATTTAGTAGCAACCATCATTTGCAATTTATATATAACTTCTATGTTTTGATGTTGATGCTAAATTAGATGTTATACAGTAGTCGCCGCTTATTAAAAACACATTGGGACCGAACAATCGTGTTTTTAATAAGCGGCGTTTTTATAAACCGTTTGCGTGTTGAACATGTCCATCAGTAACGATGTAAATCCGGACCGGACAAACTGTTTTTAAAAAACGTCTGTTTTTATTAACCGCGTGTTTTATAAGCGCCGACTACTGTACATGAGTGTGAATTCATTGATGAGTCATGAATTTGCACAGCAGTCATGTCAACTGACATGTTGCAGGTAATGGCTATGTGGCAGCAGCCTTCAACTCCGAGAGTGGCCTCTTCATTCGGCTGAACAGGGCCCTGTCCCTGCCCTTGAATTTCTACCCTGTTGTTCAGACACACATCACCCACGACACACTGCATGGTAAGTGCTTCTTTCAGTACTGTATGACAGCCCTTTGTAGCAAGAGTGGACTTTTGCCAGAGCATTGTATGAAAAACTAAATTGAAGTGCGCCTTATAAATAAACATATTATTATTATTATTATAAATGTTTAGAAATAAATAGTGGGTGTTGTTTTGTTGGGGTGGGGGGTGGATGGTTGTTTTTGGAGGATGTGTGTATTTTATATTTTATCATGAAAAGGTTTTACATGGTTCACATTGCATCAGTAGTTCATATTGTGGGCATATCACATATGCATTTATTCACGCAGACCATCATCATCATCATTCAAGTGTTAAAACAGCTTAGAGCAACAACAAAAAAATCAAGTAGCATTTTAGTGTCATTACATAATGCCTCAAAAGTGTTAAAAAATTTAATAAATTAATTAATTAATTAAGGGTGAACTGTAGCACTAGACATGTATGTGTATGGTTGTATTTCTCTAATCAGTATTTCCTTGCTACTTTTTGGAACTTTTTTCTCCTGTGTGAATTTGTGTGTGTGTGTGTGTGTGTGTGTGTGTGTGTGTGTGTGTGTGTGTGTGTGTGTGTGTGTGTTTGTTTGTGTTTGTGTGTGTGTGTGTGTGTGTGTGTGTGTGTGTGTGTGTGTGTGTGTTTGTGTGTGTGAGTGTGTGTGTGTTTGTGTTTGTGAGAGAGCATGTGTTCACACATGTATGTGTGTGTGCTTGCGCGGGTGCCCTTGTGTGTGTGTGTGTGTGTATATATGTGTGTGTGTGTGTGCGTGCACCCTTGTGTGTTTTTGTGTGTTTGTGTGTGTGTGTGTGTGTTTGTGTTTGTGAGAGAGCATGTATTTACACATGAAGGGTGCAAGGGGAAAACCTGAGATGTCACACTTTTTAACTTTTGAGAAAACTGAAAAACCAAGTTTGAAGACTTCTGCTATGGATCTTGTGCAATATATTGCATTCTATGCAGATTAAAAATTAAGTATGCTATATTAACTGTGAAATTAATGCATTTGCAGCATGGAGGGTGATTAAATGCTATAGTTATAATGCAATGTAATTTGTTTCCCTAAATGTGACATCACAGGTTTTCCCCTTGTAAATGTTCATTTAGTCTTAATTTTTATTTCTCTTTGCCTTGAAATGGCTTTAAACTACTTAAACTGAGTTTAAACAATAAATAAAAAGGATTGATTGATTTTGTTCATGTAATAGTACAGTCAGAATATAATTTTTGTCCATTTTGGAACATTCATTCTCACATTAATACAGCTTGCATGCAATAGACAACATAAACCAGTTCACTGAAAAGAGAAGAATGTGATTATATTCATGAAATAATAATAAAAATAACAGTGTGTTACTGGCATTAATTGGACTGGGGGGGCATTGTTTTCATTCCAAGTCAGACTCAGACTCAGAGACCAATTCAGCACCAGCGTGGGGAAGCTCGGAGAAGAATTGCTGGGACTCAGGTTTGCAGAAGGCCTTCAGTACTTGTAGGTCTGCATATTTGGCATCACTGACAGGCAGTCTTTTTGAGTAGAGAGAAGCAATGGGTTGCTGTCTTGCAATGCTCCTCCTTCCAACAGCCTTGGAAACCACTGCTGTCTGGAGCGGCCCATGCCAGGACTCCCTGTACTGGAACATTCGAGGATGCTCTTTGTTGAAAATAATTTCTCGAATGGGGCGAGTGGGGACCGGGCATACAGCTCTGTAGTTGCACTTGATGTGCTCCGTGACATTTTGGAACATGTGAGGCTCCATCTTCACTACATTGAACGGTGATGGTTTCTTGCGGCATGTGCTGAGCTCCCTCATCCAGTCTTCTGGCGTTTCAGCCCGAACCTTCTGATTCACAACTGCCATGTCGCGGTCGCACTCCATATAGCTGTGTCCTCGTACTGGGAATGAGACCTTGATTTGGTGGAATCGCTCTCTGTGCACTACAACATGGTGCAAGAACCGAATAACTGTCCAATTCTTGTTCTGACCTGCGCAAGAATCACAAAATAGCTCCAAGTGTGTGACTTCCTTTGGCAAGACATTATCAAAATAGTACAGCAGCATGCTTGCCACATCGTCTGACCCTTTTTCCCACAGGTTTCATCATAGCAGAACAGATGGACAGTATCCTCAGCCAGGCTGTGTATGTTGAAAGTATACAAAGAGAGCTGACGACGATAATAAACATCATTTGTTGAAATGTTTGGACAGCTCAAATTCTTCGCAAAGTCAAACGCCAGAGTTGCATGATTGATGTTGGTTTGGGCGTTTTGTCTTGCTGCCGCCTTTCTGTCGTAGAATACCTGTGCCTTCCGCAAGTGAAGCTCTTTTTCTTGCTGAGTCTTGACAAGTAGATCAGCAGGTGTTTCCTGGGTTTGCAGGATCACATTGAGCTTGTCACAAGTTGAGCCATTAACATGATGTCACGTGACAGCTACAAATTTGCTGATTGGTTGCAAGGGAAGCAGTAATGGACATCACTTGTTTTCAACTTGCAATTTTTGGACATGGCAGTTTCTCCCCTTGTACTATACTTTTTTAAGCCTAAATTGTGAGTGACTCAGCTTGTTTATAGCTAGTTTCGATTGATAGGAAAGTGCCTTAGCCTACCATGCATGATATAGGGGCAATAACTCAGAAAAGGGAAAAATGTGACATCACTGGTTTTCCCCTTGCACCCTTCACATGTATGTGCATGTGTGTGTGCGTGCGCCCTCGTGTGTATATGTGTGTGTGTGTGTGTGTGTGCACCCTTGTGTGTTTTTGTGTGTTTGTGTGTGTGTGTGTTTGTGTGTTTGTGTGTGTGTGTGTGTGTGTTTGTGTGTGTGTTTGTGTTTGTGTGTGTGTTTGTGTTTGTGAGAGAGCATGTATTTACACATGTATGTGCATGTGTGTGTGTGCTTGCACGGGCGCCCTTGTGTGTGTGTGTGTGTGTGTTCGTGCACCCTTGGGTGTGTGTGTGTGTGTGCATGTGTGTGTGTTTGTGTGCGTGCGCCCTTGTGTGTTTGTGTGTGTGTGTGTGTATGTGTGTGCATGTATGTGAATATGGATCTGTTAGGATGAAGAGAGTTGTGTGGCCAGGCATATTTGCTGAAAATGAAGCTTTCATATAGGTTAAAGCACGATTTGCATTTTTTCATTCCTTCTGATGAAAAATGAATCATGAGCAAACATAAGGTAACGATGCTTGCTGATGAAACATTAGTTAGTGATGCATGCTCATAGAACATAAAGTTGTGATGCTTGCTATTAGAACATAAGGTATTGATGCTTGCTGATGAAACATTAGTTAGTGATGCATGCTCATTGAACATAAAGTTGTGATGCTTGCTATTAGAACATAAGGTATTGAAGCTTGCTGAAGAAACATTAGTTAGTGATGCATGCTCATTGAACATAAAGTTGTGATGCTTGCTATTAGAACATAAGGTATTGATGCTTGCTGATGAAACATTAGTTAGTGATGCATGCTCATTGAACATAAAGTTGTGATGCTTGCTATTAGAACATATATATTGATGCTTGCTGATAGAACAAAGATATTGATGCATGCTGATAGAACATAAGGTATTGATGCATGCCGATAGAACATAAAATATTGATGCATGCTGATATAACATAGGTGTTGATGCTTGCTGATAGAACATAAGTGAGTGATGCTTGGCTATAGAACATAAGGTATTGATGCATGCCGATAGAATATAAGGTAATGATTCTTGCTGACAGAACATAAGGGAGTGATGCTTGCCTATAGAACATAAGGTATTGATGCATGCCGATAGAACATAAGGTAGTGATGCTTGCTGACAGAACATAAGGGAGTGATGCTTGCTGATAGAACATAAGGTATTAATGCTTGCTGACAGAACATAAGGGAGTGATGCTTGCTGATAGAACATAAGGTATTAATGCTTGCTGATAGAACATAAGGGAGTGATGCTTGCCTATAGAACATAAGGTAGTGATGCTTGCTGACAGAACATAAGGGAGTGATGCTTGCTGACAGAACATAAGGTAGTGATGCTTGCTGACAGAACATAAGGGAGTGATGCTTGCTGATAGAACATAAGGTATTAATGCTTGCTGATAGAACATAAGGGAGTGATGCTTGCTGACAGAACATAAGGGAGTGATGCTTGCTGACAGAACATAAGGGAGTGATGCTTGCAGATAGAACATAAGGTAGTGATGCTTGCTGACAGAACATAAGGGAGTGATGCTTGCTGACAGAACATAAGGTAGTGATGCTTGCTGACAGAACATAAGGGAGTGATGCTTGCTGATAGAACATAAGGTAGTGATGCTTGCTGATAGAACATAAGGTAGTGATGCTTGCTGATAGAACATAAGGTAGTGATGCTTGCTGACAGAACATAAGGGAGTGATGCTTGCTGACAGAACATAAGTGAGTGATGCTTGCTGATAGAACATAAGGTAGTGATGCTTGCTGACAGAACATAAGGTAGTGATGCTTGCTGACAGAACATAAGGGAGTGATGCTTGCAGATAGAACATAAGGTAGTGATGCTTGCTGACAGAACATAAGGGAGTGATGCTTGCTGATAGAACATAAGGTATTAATGCTTGCAGATAGAACATAAGGTAGTGATCCTTGCAGATAGAACATAAGGGAGTGATGCTTGCTGACAGAACATAAGGTATTAATGCTTGCTGATAGAACATAAGGTAGTGATGCTTGCTGACAGAACATAAGTGAGTGATGCTTGCTGATAGAACATAAGGTATTAATGCTTGCAGATAGAACATAAGGTAGTGATGCTTGCAGATAGAACATAAGGTATTAATGCTTGCAGATAGAACATAAGGGAGTGATGCTTGCAGATAGAACATAAGGTAGTGATGCTTGCTGACAGAACATAAGTGAGTGATGCTTGCTGATAGAACATAAGGTATTAATGCTTGCAGATAGAACATAAGGTAGTGATGCTTGCTGACAGAACATAAGGGAGTGATGCTTGCTGACAGAACATAAGGTATTAATGCTTGCTGACAGAACATAAGGGAGTGATGCTTGCTGATAGAACATAAGGTATTAATGCTTGCAGATAGAACATAAGGTATTAATGCTTGCAGATAGAACATAAGGTAGTGATGCTTGCTGACAGAACATAAGGGAGTGATGCTTGCTGACAGAACATAAGGTAGTGATGCTTGCTGATAGAACATAAGGTATTAATGCTTGCTGATAGAACATAAGGGAGTGATGCTTGCTGATAGAACATAAGGGAGTGATGCTTGCTGACAGAACATAAGGGAGTGATGCTTGCAGATAGAACATAAGGTAGTGATGCTTGCTGACAGAACATAAGGGAGTGATGCTTGCTGATAGAACATAAGGTATTAATGCTTGCAGATAGAACATAAGGGAGTGATGCTTGCAGATAGAACATAAGGGAGTGATGCTTGCTGACAGAACATAAGGTATTAATGCTTGCTGATAGAACATAAGGTAGTGATGCTTGCTGACAGAACATAAGTGAGTGATGCTTGCTGATAGAACATAAGGTATTAATGCTTGCAGATAGAACATAAGGTAGTGATGCTTGCAGATAGAACATAAGGTATTAATGCTTGCAGATAGAACATAAGGGAGTGATGCTTGCAGATAGAACATAAGGTAGTGATGCTTGCTGACAGAACATAAGTGAGTGATGCTTGCTGATAGAACATAAGGTATTAATGCTTGCAGATAGAACATAAGGTAGTGATGCTTGCTGACAGAACATAAGGGAGTGATGCTTGCTGACAGAACATAAGGTATTAATGCTTGCTGACAGAACATAAGGGAGTGATGCTTGCTGATAGAACATAAGGTATTAATGCTTGCAGATAGAACATAAGGTAGTGATGCTTGCTGACAGAACATAAGGGAGTGATGCTTGCTGACAGAACATAAGGTAGTGATGCTTGCTGACAGAACATAAGGTATTAATGCTTGCTGACAGAACATAAGGGAGTGATGCTTGCTGACAGAACATAAGGTATTAATGCTTGCTGACAGAACATAAGGGAGTGATGCTTGCTGATAGAACATAAGGTATTAATGCTTGCAGATAGAACATAAGGTAGTGATGCTTGCTGACAGAACATAAGGGAGTGATGCTTGCTGACAGAACATAAGGTAGTGATGCTTGCTGACAGAACATAAGGTAGTGATGCTTGCTGACAGAACATAAGGGAGTGATGCTTGCTGATAGAACATAAGGGAGTGATGCTTGCTGACAGAACATAAGGGAGTGATGCTTGCTGACAGAACATAAGGTAGTGATGCTTGCTGACAGAACATAAGGTAGTGATGCTTGCTGACAGAACATAAGGGAGTGATGCTTGCTGATAGAACATAAGGGAGTGATGCTTGCTGACAGAACATAAGGGAGTGATGCTTGCTGACAGAACATAAGGTAGTGATGCTTGCTGACAGAACATAAGGGAGTGATGCTTGCTGATAGAACATAAGGTATTAATGCTTGCAGATAGAACATAAGGTAGTGATGCTTGCTGACAGAACATAAGGGAGTGATGCTTGCTGACAGAACATAAGGTAGTGATGCTTGCTGATAGAACATAAGGTAGTGATGCTTGCTGACAGAACATAAGGGAGTGATGCTTGCTGACAGAACATAAGGTAGTGATGCTTGCTGATAGAACATAAGGTATTAATGCTTGCTGATAGAACATAAGGGAGTGATGCTTGCTGACAGAACATAAGGGAGTGATGCTTGCTGACAGAACATAAGGGAGTGATGCTTGCTGATAGAACATAAGGTAGTGATGCTTGCTGACAGAACATAAGGTAGTGATGCTTGCTGACAGAACATAAGGGAGTGATGCTTGCTGACAGAACATAAGGGAGTGATGCTTGCTGACAGAACTTAAGGGAGTGATGCTTGCTGACAGAACATAAGGTAGTGATGCATGCTGATAGAACATAAGGTATTAATGCTTGCAGATAGAACATAAGGTAGTGATGCTTGCTGACAGAACATAAGGGAGTGATGCTTGCTGACAGAACATAAGGTATTAATGCTTGCAGATAGAACATAAGGTAGTGATGCTTGCCTATAGAACATAAGGTAGTGATGCTTGCTGACAGAACATAAGGGAGTGATGCTTGCTGACAGAACATAAGGTATTAATGCTTGCAGATAGAACATAAGGTAGTGATGCTTGCAGATAGAACATAAGGTAGTGATGCTTGCTGACAGAACATAAGGTAGTGATGCTTGCTGACAGAACATAAGGGAGTGATGCTTGCTGATAGAACATAAGGGAGTGATGCTTGCTGACAGAACATAAGGGAGTGATGCTTGCTGACAGAACATAAGGTATTAATGCTTGCTGACAGAACATAAGGGAGTGATGCTTGCTGATAGAACATAAGGTATTAATGCTTGCAGATAGAACATAAGGTAGTGATGCTTGCTGACAGAACATAAGGGAGTGATGCTTGCTGACAGAACATAAGGTAGTGATGCTTGCTGATAGAACATAAGGTAGTGATGCTTGCTGACAGAACATAAGGGAGTGATGCTTGCTGACAGAACATAAGGTAGTGATGCTTGCTGATAGAACATAAGGTATTAATGCTTGCTGATAGAACATAAGGGAGTGATGCTTGCTGACAGAACATAAGGGAGTGATGCTTGCTGACAGAACTTAAGGGAGTGATGCTTGCTGATAGAACATAAGGTAGTGATGCTTGCTGACAGAACATAAGGTAGTGATGCTTGCTGACAGAACATAAGGGAGTGATGCTTGCTGACAGAACATAAGGGAGTGATGCTTGCTGACAGAACTTAAGGGAGTGATGCTTGCTGACAGAACATAAGGTAGTGATGCATGCTGATAGAACATAAGGTATTAATGCTTGCAGATAGAACATAAGGTAGTGATGCTTGCTGACAGAACATAAGGGAGTGATGCTTGCTGACAGAACATAAGGTATTAATGCTTGCAGATAGAACATAAGGTAGTGATGCTTGCCTATAGAACATAAGGTAGTGATGCTTGCTGACAGAACATAAGGGAGTGATGCTTGCTGACAGAACATAAGGTATTAATGCTTGCAGATAGAACATAAGGTATTAATGCTTGCAGATAGAACATAAGGTAGTGATGCTTGCTGACAGAACATAAGGTAGTGATGCTTGCTGACAGAACATAAGGTATTAATGCTTGCAGATAGAACATAAGGTAGTGATGCTTGCCTATAGAACATAAGGTAGTGATGCTTGCTGACAGAACATAAGGGAGTGATGCTTGCTGATAGAACATAAGGTAGTGATGCTTGCTGACAGAACATAAGGTATTAATGCTTGCAGACAGAACATAAGGGAGTGATGCTTGCTGACAGAACATAAGTGAGTGATGCTTGCTGACAGAACATAAGGGAGTGATGCTTGCAGATAGAACATAAGGTAGTGATGCTTGCTGACAGAACATAAGGGAGTGATGCTTGCTGATAGAACATAAGGTATTAATGCTTGCAGATAGAACATAAGGTAGTGATGCTTGCAGATAGAACATAAGGGAGTGATGCTTGCAGATAGAACATAAGGTAGTGATGCTTGCTGACAGAACATAAGTGAGTGATGCTTGCTGATAGAACATAAGGTATTAATGCTTGCAGATAGAACATAAGGTAGTGATGCTTGCTGACAGAACATAAGGGAGTGATGCTTGCTGACAGAACATAAGGTATTAATGCTTGCTGATAGAACATAAGGTAGTGATGCTTGCTGACAGAACATAAGGTATTAATGCTTGCAGATAGAACATAAGGTATTAATGCTTGCCTATAGAACATAAGGTAGTGATGCTTGCTGATAGAACATAAGTGAGTGATGCTTGCTGACAGAACATAAGGGAGTGATGCTTGCTGATAGAACATAAGGTATTAATGCTTGCAGATAGAACATAAGGTAGTGATGCTTGCTGACAGAACATAAGTGAGTGATGCTTGCTGACAAAACATAAGGTAGTGATGCTTGCTGACAGAACATAAGGGAGTGATGCTTGCCTATAGAACATAAGGGAGTGATGCTTGCTGATAGAACATAAGGTAGTGATGCTTGCTGACAGAACATAAGGTATTAATGCTTGCAGATAGAACATAAGGTAGTGATGCTTGCTGACAGAACATAAGGGAGTGATGCTTGCTGATAGAACATAAGGTAGTGATGCTTGCCTATAGAACATAAGGTAGTGATGCTTGCTGACAGAACATAAGGGAGTGATGCTTGCTGATAGAACATAAGGGAGTGATGCTTGCTGACAGAACATTAGGTAGTGATGCTTGCAGATAGAACATAAGGTAGTGATGCTTGCTGACAGAACATAAGGGAGTGATGCTTGCTGACAGAACATAAGGTATTAATGCTTGCTGATAGAACATAAGGTAGTGATGCTTGCTGACAGAACATAAGGTATTAATGCTTGCAGATAGAACATAAGGTATTAATGCTTGCCTATAGAACATAAGGTAGTGATGCTTGCTGATAGAACATAAGTGAGTGATGCTTGCTGACAGAACATAAGGGAGTGATGCTTGCTGATAGAACATAAGGTATTAATGCTTGCAGATAGAACATAAGGTAGTGATGCTTGCTGACAGAACATAAGTGAGTGATGCTTGCTGACAAAACATAAGGTAGTGATGCTTGCTGACAGAACATAAGGGAGTGATGCTTGCCTATAGAACATAAGGGAGTGATGCTTGCTGATAGAACATAAGGTAGTGATGCTTGCTGACAGAACATAAGGTATTAATGCTTGCAGATAGAACATAAGGTAGTGATGCTTGCTGACAGAACATAAGGGAGTGATGCTTGCTGATAGAACATAAGGTAGTGATGCTTGCCTATAGAACATAAGGTAGTGATGCTTGCTGACAGAACATAAGGGAGTGATGCTTGCTGATAGAACATAAGGGAGTGATGCTTGCTGACAGAACATTAGGTAGTGATGCTTGCAGATAGAACATATACTTGCTTATAGAACATAAGGAATTGATTCTTGCTGATAGAACATAAGGAAATGATGCTTGCTGATAGAACATAAGGAATGATGCTTGCTGATAGAATATAGATAGTGATTCTTGCTGATAGAACATAAGATATTGATGCTTGCTGATAGAACATAAAATCATGATGCATGCTGATAGAACATAAGGTAATGATGCATGCTTATAGAACATAAAATAATGATGCATGCTGACAGAACATATGATACTGATGCATGCTGATAGAACATAAGGGAATGATGCATGCTGATAGAACATAAGGTAATGATGCATGCTGATAGAACATAAGGTAGTCATGCTTGCTGACAGAACATAAGGTAGTGATGCTTGCTTTTGGAATCATTTCAGAGGCAACAGCACTTGATCTTCGGGCAGGGCTGGCCTACAAGATACAGACTTTCAAAAAGGTTTGCATCAGTTTATATTACAATGGCTTCCATAGTTTTAGGTAGAATGAGAAAAATTAAAAGATCATCAATACAATATCATTAGTCAATATGAGCAGCTGATTACGTATTTCAATTCATTCAGGGTAGTAATTTTCCTCTTTCCCCTCCCCCCCCCCCCCCCCCCCCCCCCCCTTCCATTAACTGGAGGCTCTGTTCAGAGATATTTGAGAAACTTAAGCATAGCTTGAAGTTCCATATTAGTTATTAAATGGAGCACTGAAGCACTGGCTGAATTTCAGATTGTATTCATAAACTTTACACTGAGTGATGCTGATGTTTGCTCTTTGCAGGGCTGGGGCTGCGTCAGTGTGGGATCTCAGATGTATGCCCACAGGTCCCGACACTCAGTACTGGTGCAGGATTTCCGTCTGCAGAATCCTTCGGTGAGAGAGAGAGAGAAGGGGAGAGGGGCATGTATGTTATGGATGGATGGACAGATGGATGATGGATGGATAGATGGACGGACAGGTGGATAGAAAGAAATAGACACAGGGGGATGGGTGGGGTGAGGTGGGGTAGGGTGGGGTGGTGACTGGCACGCTGCATAGAATCACATGAACAATGCTGGAATACTGGATATTCTCATATTTTTCAAGCACTATGATTACATCCTCTCCCTTTCCACACCAGTTGTTGATTCTGCACTTACAATCTTTCCCCATTGTGTTTCTGTAGGAATGCAGCCAGCTCACTTTATTTAACCTTTAGAGGGCCGTCGGCGCATTCATGCTCCACCAGCTACATTCACTAGAGGGCCGTCGGCGTATCTGTGCGCCGACCGATAGTGACCCTCTTTGTTTAACTGCCAGACGCGACCCTCGCGTCACATGGCTCTATAAATATCACTGCCTCGTGCAGTGATCACGTGGCAACGAGATCCGCCATTTTGGCGAGCGAGAGAACGTGCTGCAAATTTTCTGTGAATTTTTTCACGAAGTTGCGTCTTCGTCGTTTGTAAACGGAAGTTTTTCTTTGCCAGTAGGGCGACTGATGAAGAAGTTGAAACGCTTGTGGAGTTATTTTTCAATTCTAACTCTCAGAATATGAATTCGAAGGCTTTACTGACATTGATGTGATGGGAGATACTCAGATAGAGGGCAAGCACGTGCTTCGACCGATCATCCCGATGTGTTGTGGTCTGTAGATCTCGAGAGGAGCGGACGCTTGATTCAAATGAAAATGACTCGGCTGACTTCCCTAGCGTAAGCAATTGTAGGATTTTTTGTTTTGTTTTACCCTAAAACATTTTCAGATGTATTTCCAAGTAATCAAAAGCTGTTGTATTCTTGAATAGAGCTGTGTAGGAAAACACAGTGCTTCGACCGATGTGTTGTCGCCTGTAGTGTAGATCTATTGAGAGGAGCGGAAGCTCGATTCAGATGAAAATGACTCGGCTGACTTCCCTTGTGTAAGTAATTGTAAGATTTTTTTTTTGTTTTAGTTTTACCCTAAAACATTTTCAGATGTATCTCCATTACTTGGAGACTCTATGCACTTTCGCATTTTCATCAAAAGCTGTTGTAATCTTGAATAAGTAGAGCAGTGTAGGAAAACACAGTGAATTTGTTTGTTTTTTGTTGTTGTCTGTGTTCCATGATTTTTTAGCAGCTGAAAAAAACATTCTATGGCATTTTCATTAATTGCACCATGTAGGCCATCCATTTTTCTACTCACCCTCCAAAAATCTACTTCATAGCTTGAATAGGTAATAAATGATGAATTTTTAAGTAAACATGGTGTCGAATTTGACCACACATAATAAAATTTGTGGCTCTGGGGTAAAGCAATGATGAAAATTGGCGGTCCCCTAAAGGTTAATCTCTCTGTTGCAGTTGGTAGTGTCTTCAGGAGATTATTGACTGTGAGGTACCCATTGTGCTTTATGATGGGCAGAATCCAATGAAACACTTACTGGAATGTAAAATATTATCTGTGGGGGCTGTGCAATCCTTTAACAAATAAGTTAACTCTTAACGTACTGTACCGCTCCTAATCGCTCCTGAGGCTAAATCCTATACTGCTTGTAAATCACTGGTGATTCACTGTTTCAATATCAAGGGAGATAACTCTGGCAAAAAGCTTTCTAGGGACTGAAGGAAATTTCTGTGCTACTTCCACTTGGTTAGTGCGTCTCTGTGAATGTTTAAAACTTATTTGGCTTTTTCGCTCATTTTTTGTGTGGGTATTCTCTATTGCGACAATGGCAGACAAAAATGCCACTATGGTTCAGGCAGTGATTAGTTTTTTATCGACATGGTTCAATCTAGACACGTTAGACTCAAAGAGTTGGTTCAGCATGATGTAACGGTTTCCCGTGTCCACTAAAATGATTTATCGGACTTCCGTCCAAATTATTTCGACTTCGTCATCGAATGATGATTTCAACATCACCGAATGGTCAGACACTGTCGAGGAGTTTGCTAATGATCCTTTCATAGAAGCAGTTGGTCCACTAGTACCACTCAGACTTGAAGCAGAACTAGTAGCTTAATTTCTAGCCTCTTTCCAGAGGAAATCTTTGTCATGATCCATGACTAGACTTTAGGCGAGGCAGAATGGCAACGAAACAATCATTAAGGACGTCATCCTGAAGGACGTCATTCAGCTGCCAGCTCAATCAGGTTCTACTGAAGCACCTGATGTGAGCTGAGACAGCCAGCGATTGCCCATGTTATGTTGAGGAATCATTATGAAATCATCACAAATTACACTGTTTATATTTATTGTTAAAAAAAATTGGTCTATTTCCATTTATTTACCTGTAATTATGCTAATTACATGCAAATAAAGCAAAGAAAAATATCAAAAACACTCTGTACTTGATCTTAGAATGACCAACATTCATTTTTGACCACACACAAAAAATTTCTTACAGATCCATACAATATTACAGAAGTTGAAATTTTTTTAAACAAATCAACCATGTCAAGTGTCATTTTCTCTAAAACCTTACAGGACTGGGGCTTGTAGTTGTGAAATTCCTAATGGGACGTTAAGAGTTAATTCCATCCTAACTTGTTCAGTGAATAATTTTGGATGAGAGAAAAGCTCCCAGACCTTACAAATATTAACTCTCTTACCACCGGTACCTTGGGCATAAAACCTAACTCAAAACCCTATGAAAAGGGAGGCAACTGTGTAAATATTAATGGTTACCTTAAATAAAAATTAATTTAAAAAAAATTCCCCCCAAAGTTTTAATACCTTCCTTTTGATAACATATTTATCTTACAACCTACCTCGGAGAACTCCTTAGACCTCACAACCCCACAAGGAATCTTCGTTCCTCAAAAAGAAGACTCTTGATTGTCCCACAAACAAGGTTACGGAGCTTCGGTGACCGCTCCTTCAGCGTTGTTGGACCGAGACTCTGGAACCAACTTCCTGAGGGTCTGAGGGCTAGTCCAACCTTGGCCGCATTTAAGACTGGCCTCAAAACTTTTTTTATTTCGTCTTGTCGCGCCATGAACATGTTTTTGTGATAATGGCGCAGTAAAAATGAAAATACATACATACATACATACATAAGAAATACTCATATTTCCTTTGAGGCTCAAATAATTGGCACCAAAAAATTGAAATAGAGTAGCTAAGAATCTCTGAAAAGATGCAGTCCCTCAACCCTCAGTTCCCTTCCCAAAACCATTATTATGACATCTTATGTAGACAACAGCCACTATCTAAAACCCATGCAAGTGAAGAGTTAACTCCCCCTTGACCACACACACTGCCTTATGATAAAAAACACAGTAACTCACAAGGGAAGATCATAGAGACAAATTTAATTTAAACATTTTGATTGTGAAGAAGAGTTTGATTTCTTTGGCAGTGGTGACTTTCCACACTTGCTCCTCACAACTCTCTTCCACCTGCTTTTAAACAGCATACATACAAGTTCATCTGCTCCACAACATGTTGGAAAAATGAATCATCTAGAAATAATTCAAGAAAATCAGAGGCTGATGCACCCACAAGCAGGTCCTGAAGAACGCCCACTTCCTCCGCAAACTTTTCCAGTGTGATCTGAGTCAGATTGCGGGTCCATTTCATCGGAGATAATCACTGTCAACTTTGCTAATCAGAATCTCTGGATCTAGGTCACTCTCATTGTCCTATTCCAGATCAAACAGTGGTAATTCAATGCTTTCTGCACTGCTATCTTCGCAAAAAACATGCGATGGGCCTGGCTGGGGCTTGTCTGACATCGCGATGTTTCCTAAATTCAGAAAAATTCACTTGATCGCCAGAAATTGACAATCAAAATGGCAGACGATAGCCAATTCACTGCAGAGCTAATGCTCAAAGTCTTGCGAGATTACAGTTGGAAAACATGGCAGCTTCCAGTGTAAGTGTGGTGTCATGCGGGACGTAGCGGGACGTCCATGGGAGAGAAGAGCCATTTTTTGCGAGACTCACTAGGACGTTCGGTGGTAAGAGGGTAATGCCAGAGCTTCCTTGCCTCGTTTAAAAGAATGTACTCATTGGTTAGAGCTCTGGGAGGTTATGGGTTTGAACCCTACCAGAGATCAGAAACTTTTCCTCTCTGTCATGTGCAGGGCTCAGCTGTTATTAGAACATAATCAAAATGTTTTGTGTCCCAAAATGTTTCATTATAAACACTCTCTTAATTTCAAAACTTGGAAACTTTGGGGCAGTCATACAAACTCAGGACTCATAGGACTCTAGAAACTGGTAGAATCCAGAAAAATTATTCTCTCCTAATATTTCATTTATCTTCTACTTTTCCAGATTTTCTCATTGAAACTCATAAAATGTCAACGTACTGCAATATCTATTAAAGTTGCTGCTATTTCTAGTTCTACCCATCAAAATTGTTTTTTCATGGGAAGTTTGATAGTTTTATTCCCACACAACGAATTGATGGCATGGAACGGCAATGTGGATGCTTTGCAGCATATTGATTCAATCGTCCTAAAAACAAATTTTTATCTCTTAGAAAACCTCTAAGAATGTCATAGAAATTTAGTTTTGTGAATGCTGCAAGCCCTGCAAACTACCTATATTTTTTAAGTGATCCTCTTACAATGTTATGAAGTTCTCTCCTTGTCATGCAGAAGGCGGAGGTGAAGATAGACCTGGACAGGACAGGGATGTCAGGCTGGAAAGGGGCAGAGACCAAGGACTTCAGCACCACGAACCATCTGGGGGAGAGAGTCAAGTACCAGATCACTACTGGAGTGCTGCCCATTCCAGAGATGGACACCAAGGTGGTCGCTGTCGCCATCGGCATGGTCAGCATGGACTCCTCCTCCATCACCCTCAAGCCACACAGGTGAGGATGAGGACATGATGATGAAGGGGATGACAATAATGATGACTCTGATGAAGTTGTCTCATAATGAGAATGATGATCGTTGTTGTGGCAAATGTTGTGGAGGTGGTGATGGTTGTTGTGGTAATTGTAGTGACACTGAAAATGGTGTTTTGGCTGAAGGAAAATCAACACTTAGCATCCTCTGTCAAACTATAAGGAAATGATGGTAGTGGTATTGTGGTGATGGAGGAAGTAGTGGAAGTGGTGGTAGTGGTATTGTGGTGATGGAGGAAGTAGTGGAAGTGGTGGTAGTGGTATTGTGGTGATGGAGGAAGTAGTGGAAGTGGTGGTAGTGGTATTGTGGTGATGGAGGAAGTAGTGGAAGTGGTGGTAGTGGTATTGTGGTGATGGAGGAAGTAGTGGAAGTGGTGGTAGTGGTATTGTGGTGATGGAGGAAGTAGTGGAAGTGGTGGTGGTGGTATTGTGGTGATGGAGGAAGTAGTGGAAGTGGTGGTAGTGGTATTGTGGTGATGGAGGAAGTAGTGGAAGTGGTGGTGGTGGTGATAATTATGATGTTGGTGTGGGATGTATCAGAGCATGGTCCAAGTAACTCTTCCTAGAATCACCTTATGGACATGACATCTTGCAGATGAAATGGAGTATCTTTGGATTCCACATGCAGGCAATTTTCTCATCCTATCAGAGTTACTGATCTTCAAATCTCAGATTGCAACTACCTTGTATTTGTCCTAGGCAGCTTTTGCAGCTTGAAGTTGCGGCCCACACAAACTATTCTTGCATCATTCACGCAGTCAGCAGGAAAGAACGGCCACATGCCTTGCCATGAGAGGATGATAAATTAAAATGATCAAAGTGAATGAGAGATCCATAGAATTAAATGTAAAATTATTCCCAGTTGACATCCAAAGGTAAATGGAAAATACCTTTTTTTCTATTCAATTATCACACCTTAAAGATGCTATCACTTAAACTGTTAAGAGTCAACAGCAATACAAAAGAAGAGGAACAGCAACAACAACTGAAAAACCTTTGCTGTAATCTGCCAGGGTCTTTGTGACCTTTCAGAAAATTTTACTGGCATGGACTGACAGATGCTGTCTGCAAATGCTAACACAGTCATGCGGAAAGGAGAAAGACAAAGGTCCTATGAGCTGATGATTGCCTTTGTGCTTTATGCACACGAGTAATGTATAAGACATGGCATGAAATGTGTAGGTTTGATGTGGTCCATTGTGTTCTTGTTTTGTTTCAGCACCACAAAGCTTCACTTCACTACCGTGGTGCACTACACCTCAAAGCCTGTGGAGAAACATGAGGCTGAGCGATACTTCACAGATCTCAGCATGCAGGTCCAAACGGTGAGGATGCTGTATACTAGAACACTGCACAATAGAAGTTGTCTCCTCCTCCTCCTCCCCCTCCCCTCCTCCTCCTCCTCCTCCTCCTCCTCCTCCTCCTCCTCCTCCTCCTCCTCCTCCTCCTCTCCCTCCCCCTCCCCCTCTCCTCCTCCTCCTCCCCCTCCTCCTCCTCCCCCCCTCCTCGTCCTTCTCCTCCACCTCCGCCTCCACCTCTGCCTCCTCCTCCTCCTCTGCCTCCTCCTCTGCCCTCGCCTCTTCCTCCTCCTTTCCTCCTCCTCCTCCTCTTCCTCCTCCTCCTCCTCCTCCTTCTCCTCCACCTCTGCCTCCTCCTCCTCTGCCTCCGCCTCCATCTCTTCCTCTGCCTCCGCCTCCGCCTCTGCTTCCTCCTCCAAGAAGAAAGGTTGCAATGCTGGAAATAATCACTACTTAGTTTGGAACTTGTTATTTGAATTGCCAACTGGAAGGTGCCACCGTCTAAAGCCTGTACTTAATTGAAAAATAAATCTTGGCTAATATTCACCAAGTCTTGGCAAATTACTTATTGGCAAACATTCAGCAAAAATTTGGCAATTATTGCGCCAAGTCTTGGCAAATCTTTACCTTCTTAATAGCTTGACGAAACCAAGCCAAGATCTTGCATACAAAAGACATTTGCATTTGGCATCGTTCGGCATCATGCCCATGCCCATACCCTAAGTGTGCATTGGCTGTTAACATTTAATGTCCTGTGCCGCTCCTAACCGCTCTTGAGGCTAAATCCTATGCTGCTTGTAACTGCTTGTGATTCATGCGTTAGATACCAAGGGAGATTACTCTGGCGGGAAGCTCTCTCCTCTAGGAGTAGGGCTGAAGGAAATTACTGCACTTCTTCCGGATGGTTATTGCATCTCTGGGAATTTTTTCCACCGGATTTCAATATGTTTCTGCTGAGTTATTTGAATTGTTCACTCATTTTGGGTGGGCGTTCCTCATTGCAAAGATGGCAGACATTGATTGTAAGACGGGAATCTCAAGGAAATCTCAAAACATAACGTGTATGCGTACCTCATTCAGCACTGAGGTGACACAGACTTCTGCGGCTCCGGTTACCAGGGAGCACTGGCTTCAAGCAGCGAGGTCATGCTATTTTTAGGTCAGGTGAAGAGTGAAGGAGATAAGGTTTTGTCCGAGACCAATGGCCAACTAGAGAGCGGTTGAAATGGCCGTCAGTAGTTCAGACAATGACTCTTTTTTATCGAAATGATTCGATCTAAATATCTTGGACTTGGAGACTCCGATCAGAGTAATGTAACTGTTTCCAGTGTCCACATGAGTGATTTGTCGGACTTCAATGAGCAAATTATTTTGACTTCATCATGGGATGATGATTTCAGTGACGCCGAATGGTCAGACACTGTTGATGAGTTTGCTAATGATCCGTTCGTAGAAACAGTTGGTCCACGCGTACCACTCGAACTTGATGCCGTACCAGTAGAGTATTTTCTGCAACTCTTTCCAGAGGAAATATTTGTCATGGTCTATGATTAGACTTTAGGCGAGGCAGAATGGCAACAGAACAATCGAAACCTCCTTGGAGGAGATGAAAAACGATCCGAGCATTGTGTCTGATGGGCTCAGCTGCCAGCTCAATCAGGTTCTACTGAAGCACCTAATGTGAGCTGACACAGCCAGCGATTGCCAATGTTATGTCAAGGAATCATTACGAAATCATCACAAATTACAGTGTTTATATTTATAGAAAAAAATTTTTTGGTCTTTGATCTTAGAATGACCAACATTCATTTTTGACCACACACAAAAAATTCTTACAGACCCATACAATATAATAGAAGTTAGAATTTTAAAAACAAATCAACCGTGTCATGTGTCATTTTCTCTGAAACCTTACAGGACTGGGGCTTGTAGTTGTGAAATTCCTTATGGGACGTTACGAGTTAAGAACTGGAACACTAGACCAAATATTCAGCGAATATGTCCCAAGACCCGGCGAATTTTGATGGAATACTAGGCCAGTATTTGCCAAGACTTGGCTAACACCAGTTAAGAACCGGCTTAACAGATGCAGAGAAGACTGTTTGTATGAATGTGCCCTGCTGTGTAGGCAGAGTTAAACTTAAAGAGGGCTTGTGCAGAAACCATAGTCCTAGATGGACAAGCCAAGCCAAGCCAAGCCAAGCCAAGCCAAGACAACCCAAGACAAGCCAAGACCACAAAACAAGATCAAACAAGATAGACAGTGGGTACATTGAGGTTGAGACTTGGATCATGTGCTCCACAGTTACTGCAAGTGCAAGCATATTTGTTGACTATCACCAACATTCACCATTGTTCATTTGGACATGTGAAAACCAACTGCAACTTTCATGGATGTATTGTGCTGTTCGTCATACAACTGGCAGGCTCTGTGTAACATTCTTGATAAAGAACAATGTGTCAGGGAAGCTTGTTTCCTCTTTTTACTTTTGGCTGTTTTTCCTGGATGGTGTGATGCTTTAACTCTTAATGTTCCTGTACCTCTCCTAACCGCTCGTGAGTCTAAATCCTATACCTCTTGTAACCACACGTGATTCATGGCGTCAATTCCAAGGGAGGTAACTCTGGCGAGAAGCTCTCTAAGCACTGCAGGAAATTACTGCACTACTTCCGCTTGGTTAGTGCATCTCAGAATTTTTTAAACAGATTTCGATCAATTTCTACTGAATTATTTGGCTCTTCGCTCATTTTTTTGTGGGTGTTCTCCATTGTGAAGATGGCGGACAGTAATGTCAACTGCGGTTCAGGCAGTGATTCATTTATATGGAAATGGCTCATGATGTAACTGTTTTCCGTGTCCACACAAGTGATATCTCAGATTTCGATGAGCAAATTATTTTGACTCCGTCATCGGATGATGATTTCAGCATCGCCAAATAGTCAGACACTGTCAAGGAGTTTGCTAACATTGAAGCAGTTGTTCCACAAGTACCACTCGGACTTGATGCAGAACCAGTAGAGTATTTTCTGCAACACTTTCCAGAGGAAATGTTCGTCATGATCCATGACTAGACTTTAGGTGAGGCAGAATGGCAATGGAACAATTAAAACCTCGATGGAGGAGATGAAAACCGATCTGGTCATTCTGTTTCTGATGGGCGTCATTCAGCTGCCAAATTACCACTGCTATTGAAGCATCCGATGTGAGCTGAGACAGCCAGCAATTGCCCATTTTATGTCGAGGAATTACATGCAAATAAAGCAAAGAAAAATATCAAAAACACTCTGTACTTGATCTTAGAATGACCAATATTTATTTTTGACCACACACAAGCAATTTCTTACAGATCCATACAATATTATAGAAATTGGAATTTTTTTAACAAATCAACTGTGTTATGTGTCATTTTGTCTAGTAGCAAGAAACTACCAACGGAGCGAGGCAGCAGACGGTCTTCAGAGGAAGAGCCCCTGTTGACAAGTCCTTACAGGACTGGGGTTTGTAGTTGTGAGATTCCTTATAGGACGTTAAGAGTTGATACATTTAAAACTCTAGTCATGATAGTCATCTCAAGTTATTTGACTTCTTCAGTCATGTATTCAGCAAGCTTGTTTGGTGCAACTATTTTTAGTATTGAATATTGCACTTTCTCTTCCTTGCTGTGGATGTGCTTGTCTCACTAACAGTATGTTTTTGTCCCCAGGACATGCAAGTTGTTTTGAAGATCAGTGGGCATGACCTTCGAGCTGAGCATACCAAAGTATGGAACAAAGTAAGTCTCTGAATGTGCTGTTTTGATACACAACAATATAAGTCATTGTAGCTTATACCTGCATCCCATAAATTTTAAATGCTTGGGTGATTGACAATGCAGATGAGATGCGTATTTTAACATGAATTACAATAATGTTTTTCCTTTTTAACTTTGTCTCTTATGCTACTTTGCTTCATTAGTTAGCGCCGCCAATTTTCGTAATTGTTTTACCCTAGAGCCACAAATTCTATTACGTGTGGTCAAATTCGACACCATGTTTACTTTAAAAAATCATCATTTGTTACCTATTCAAGCTTTGAAGTAGATTTTTGGAGGGTGAGTAGAAAAATGGATGGCCTACATGGTGCAATTAATGAAAATGCCATAAAATGTTTTTTTCAGCTGCTAAAAAATCATGGAACACAGACAACAACAAAAAACAAACAAATTCACTGTGTTTTCCTACACTGCTCTATTTATTCAAGAATACGACAGCTTTTGATGAAAATGCAAAAGTGCATAGAGTCTCCAAGTAATGGAGATACATCTGAAAATGTTTTTGGGTAAAACTAAAACAAAACAAAAAAAACCTACAATTACTTACGCTAGGGAAGTCAGCCGAGTCATTTTCATCTGAATCAAGCTTCCGCTTCTCTCGATCTACAGACCACAACACATCCGTCGAAGCACAGTGTTTTCCTACACTGCTCTATTTATTCAAGAATACAACAGCTTTTGATTACTTGGAAATACATCTGAAAATGTTTTAGGGTAAAACAAAACAAAAAATCCTACAATTACTTACGCTAGGGAAGTCAGCCGAGTCATTTTCATCTGAATCAAGCTTTCGCTCCTCTCGATCTACAGACCACAACACATCGTCTAGGTATGTCAGTGAGGCCATTTTGACACCTGCGCAGAAGAGGGTAAAATGTGTTCCTGTTTTGGGCGGGCTTGCCAAAGTGCGCGGCTTCTAGTGAGTTAATTATAGCTTGGTTGTCAACCAAATTTGGTGACAAAGTATACGATAAGATGAAGCGACGTTTTTTATTCGTAGCGCCCTCTTCCGCAAGGGAAAAGAAAAAGAATAGCGGCAAAAATCAGCTCTTCAAAAGGTATGATAACATTTCTTACAACAGTTACAAAGGACGTCCAAAGTAATAAACGTCGATAGATTACCATTTCAAAATAATGTTTGCCAAGTTTCATCGGTCTGAGTTGTTTAGATCAGTAGAAATTTACGGTGCACTGAGTCACCCCTCTCCATCGTGTGACGACCATTTCTGCTTTGGTGATCAACAGGTACATAGAGGTTCTTGTCACGTGACCAAATCGCAGTATTTTGATTGGCCAAGCATTGTCTGAGCGTAGATAAAAATTGGAAAAATAATATTTCTTCCTAGGGGATGCAAGCAAAGACAATGATTCCAAAATGTCAACACTTGGTTAGATCATCTGCATGATATAAGAAGCCCACTTGCCAAGTTGTGAGATAATTGAGCAAAAAACAACGGAGTTCTGGCCATTTGTAAAACAAAACAGAGAAATTTGGGAACACTTTTCTTCACAAATATTTTAATCCTTAAAAAAAACGTCATTAAAAAAATATTAACCGATTTTAAAATGGGTTTTTTTACAATGTTTCTACTTTTTAGTGCTTTTTAATGGTGTATTTGAATCCTCCACCCCCCCAAAAAGAAATTCATTGTGACATACCTACATCGTCGAAGCACGTGCTCTATCCCTCCATCTCCCATCACATCAATGTCAGTAAAGCCTTTGAATTCATATTCTGAGAGTCAGAATCAAAAAATAACTCCACAAGCGCTTCAACTTCTTCGTCAGTCGCCATACTGGCAAAGAAAAGTCTCGTTCACAAACGACGAAGCCGCAACTTCGTGAAAAAAATTCACAGAAAATTCGCGGCGCGTTCTCTCAATCGCCAAAATGGCGGATCTCGTTGCCACGTGATTACTGCATAAGACTGTGATATTTTTAGAACAGCATGACTCGATGGCAGCGTTAGGCAAGTCAACAGAGCACGTCACTATCGCTCGGCGCACTGATGCGCCGGCGGACGTCTGGGGAATATACGCTGTGGTGCATCAATGCGCCGGCGGCGCTCTAAAGGTTAAGAAAAAAAAGTAATCAGAAGGAGTCTGTATGTATGGAAAAGACTTGATGATTTAGCAAGAAGACATGTCCTATTCCTTCATTCAAACAAATTATCTGCAGCTTTATAAGCAATGCATATTGTGTTCATTAGTGCCTTTAATGCTCCAACAGCTGTATCAAAATGCTGAGCATGCAGCATAGTTTCATCAAAAGGCTTTGTTGTGGGTTTTTTTGTGCTGTAGAGTCTGCACTCACAAAGATTTGACTACTGTACATTCACTATGCTGTGAATGTTTCCAGCTGTGGGAGAGTGGCTTCTTCATCAGTGAGTCCAAGGCGTCAGGAGCTCTGAATGGGGACAAGATCAACTCTACACTGTACTACATCCTAAGCAATGTGCGTGCCCCCCTGCATGACCCTACCTCCACCATCACGCAGCGCCAAGAGATCCAGCGCATCCTGTACTACCCTGACCGATGCTACTCTGGCCATTCAACTCTGTGAGTTTTAAATCAGGGCCAGTGATCAGCTAGCAAAGTTAATAAAAGGTAATCTGACTCTGAGCGTCATTTCCTTATCTACAGTGATCACTGTAATTATACAGGAGTTGGTGTCTGCTTTTGGAGACATTTTTAAAAATACATGAACTGACTCATTGGATGTTGTGTATGATAACAGAAATCTCTAAAAAGAAGGAGCAGAATTGCACATTTAAAAGCCTTTGACTAGCATCTCATAGTTGTGGGGAATGAAACTCAGGAGTTAAAAATACCAAATGTCCTTGCATGCCAGCTTGCTGAATCATTGGGTTGCTTTTTTTGCCTGATGGAGTATTGTCCTGAAATAGGACTCACCACATCTTCTGTTGTGAGTTGCGTGGAAATTCTTCACTTTTCACAAAGTTTGAAATGCACTATTTAATTTGATTCAGCTTCATAGCATTTTCTGATCAATTTTGTCAGTTTTCCTTTCATTCCTGTATTTTGCCTATGCATGTCTCCTTGCCAGGCATGCAGACACACTGTGGGCTGATGCTAGAGACGAGGACGAGATTGCCCGTGTGGTGACCACGTGGATGATCACTCTTGAAAAGCAAGGCTGTGCCATCATGGTGCAGTCTGGTAAGTAGGAAAGCGATAGTGTGCGTGTGTGTGTGTGTGTGTGTGTGTGTGCGTGTGTGTGTGTGTGCAATATAAGCCCTCTGCTCAACTCAGTTGTGTGCCTGTCATGCATAAACACACATTAACATCATGAACCCCCACCCCAACTTTTTCTCTCTCCAACCTTCAAGCACGCACACGCGCACACATGTGTTTGTGCAAGACAGGCACACAATTGGGTTGAGCAGAGGGCTTATATTGCAACACACCTCTGTCATCTGTTAAATCTCATAAACATAGTGAGTCTGAGGGCCAGCTTCAATGGCTGAGCATGTATGATCTCCCTGTTAAAACCAGTGCTTTACTGCCGCAGTGCAGTCAACTCAGTAAAGCAAGGAAGAGTGGCTAGTGGTGGTGGAAGTGGTCTTGTGTGACCTAGTGGTTACAGACGGAAAAAGGAAATGAAGCATTGCCAAAACAAACCAGACAGCATCATGAGCATGTGCCAATCAGTCATTAGAACAAGAACTAACTTTCCTACATTTCAGTAATGGAGTTGATGTGTGACTATGAATTGGTTTGACAGCAAGCAAGCTAATGAGTAAAATATCAGGGTAGAACTTTTTGGGAAAGTTTGGACTGTAGGAAATTGAGGGTATGTGATGCCCCTTGACCCAGACCTGGTGCCATGCTGCAGGTGCAGAGGGAGTTTTACAGGCCTTCATGCTGAGTCTGGGAGCCCTCAAGTTCCTAGACCACCACCTGGAGCTTGGACTCCATCCCCGCGACCTCCACCGAGACCTCCTATTCAGGCGCCTTAACTACGGCAACAACTCCCATGTGAACATCTCGGTGACAGTGGGAGAAGACAACAAGGCCAACCTCTTTGTGTCCCTGGACAGAAACGATCGTCCCTACTACGCCTGTGATGCTGGGTGCCTGGACCCGCCAGTGCAGTTGGAGTGAGTAGTGGTCCCCTGTGCTATATGCATGACTTGAGACAATAGCATTTAGTCTGGACTGGTCTTGGGCTATTCTAAAACAAGGGCAGGACTGTAGAATGTGGGCATTCATGCTAAAGCAGATTAGTAGGAAGTAGGGTATCATAGAGCGTCCTCCACCAACTTCGCTTTAGAATAATTGGTATCTAAATGAGGACTTTCTTGCATTCTACGTCACACCTTCTGCTGTCACGTGACATCCGGTTTCTGCGATATGGTAATTCACAAGTTTTGCCCATACGTACTTGGTGAAAACAGACGATTTGCCAAACTCCTGTTTGGTTAGTATTTTTGCATTCTTCCGTTGTCCTAACGTTACTGTAATCACAAGAAAATGATACCATGTCGTTTCAACTGCTGATTTGTAAAATGAAAGGGCTTGACTGACAAACAGTAAACATTTCAGGCGTAGTTTAAGCGACCAACTGCTTGGCCTTCAAAAGACTAGCATCCAAAAATGGCGACCCAAAAGATGTCACGCTTCACGTTTTAAATTGCTCGATTTTCCTTACTAGTTAATCAAAACATCAAGTTATGCGATGCTTGCCTTATTTCATGAGTAAATGGAAAGTCTGATGCTAAATGTATGGTTATTTAATCGTCAGACGGCTATTTTGTGAAATGTGACCCAATTTCGATTCCCTACATCGTGATCGTGATGCGTGATGCGCGCGCACCCTCATTTAGATACAAATTATGCCAAAGCAAAGTTTGTGGAGGACGCTCTATGATTGCCTAGTATCTGATTGGCTGGTTGGCTACATCACTTGTCTGCAACAGAGTCTGACTTTTCAATAAAGTAATTCATTACTGTTATTTGGTATTGATTTGATATGAATTGATTAATTGGTGCTAATTGGCAGTTCATTTGGGTGGAAACATGGACCAGTTTAACTTTTCTTGATGAAATAATTATTGTTTAATGTATGAATGTTGTCAGTGCACATGTGTGTGCGTGTGTGTTTTTGTGTGTTTGTGTGTTTGTGTGGATATGCAAATGTGTGTGTATGTGTGTGTGTGTGTGTGTGTGTGTGTGTAGTTCGTGAATATGTGTTTTTGTGTGTATCATATCATGCCTTTGTTTCATGGATAACATTTATCTGTCCTTTTCAGTAACTCCTGGAAGCAGTTTCCTGTCAAACTGACAGATCCACTGACCTCCATTCTGTACATCACATTTGACAAAGAGCACATGCAGGAGCTGAAGCACGCCATCCATGTCAAAGCCATAGAGGAAGGTGGGTGGCTCAGCATTTACTGTCTTGGCCTATTCCCTCCCAAAATGGCCATCCCTGGCTCTCCAACACTTGTGTTTCATTGGGCTATGTGTGGGCTGAATTCTGAGGCAGACCTATGATTTCAGCAACCAATATATTTCTTGCCAAGTTGAAGGTCTCTGTGACATAGTCTTAGTCTATGGAGTTTTAGGCTGGCCTAGGAATTTAGTCCAGGCTTAGAATGTTGTCTTGATTAATGTTTTGATAGAGTATTGTTCAATCCACTGACTCTCTCCTGGTAATATATTGAGCACAGGGTACTGTTAGTCTGCAGTGTGGAACAGTTTCCATGGTGTGAATTCTCCTTGTTGGATTGTGTTTCTTTAACTGTGTCTTTGAATTGGATGGCTAAGTTGGCAGAAATAATCTGGAATTAGAGGTTTTCTTTATTTGACTTCACATAAAATCAAGATATTTTAATAAACCCAGATTCTTCCCGTCCCAGGGATAGAACCACGGCACTGCGCCTTGCACATCATCCAACCCCAAAGCATGCTCGCCCATCTCCGCCTGTCTAAAGACATGGTTTCAACAAGCGAGTAGAGGCTGAGGGGCTGACCGTGTACTCATGCAAGAGGGGAGAGCACTGGGAGGTGGTAGAAAAGTTGGAAGGGAAGGGAAGTTCCTGTTAATACTTTTTGACTCACATGCGAAGCAAAAGTGAGTCTATGTACTCACCCGTGTCGTCCGTCCATCCGTCCGTCCGGGCGTAAAAAACTTAAACGTTGGATTTTTCTCGGAGACTATTAAGTCTATCAACACCCAATTTGGCATGATGGTGTATGATGACAAGGCCTCAAAAAACATACATAGTGGCTTGACCTTGCTTCAAGGTCAAGGTCGCAGGAGCCATAAATGTTGTCTAAAAAACAGCCATTTTTCACATTTTCTCAATTTTCTCTGAAGTTTTTGAGATTGGATACCTCACCTATACATGGTATATAGGGCAAAGTAAACCCTATTTTTTGATACCAGTTTGGTTGACCTTGCTTTAAGGTCAAGGTCACAGGAGCTCTTCAAAGTTGGATTGTATACATATTTTGAAGTGACCTTGACCCTGAACTATGAAAGATAACTGTTTCAAACTTAATAATTATGTGGGGCACATGTTATACTTTCATCATGAGACACATTTGGTCACATATCATCAAGGTCAAGGTCACTTTGACCCTTATGAAATGTGACCAAAATGGGGTAGTGAACCACTAAAAGTGACCATATCTCATGGTAGAAAGTGCCAATAAGCACCATTGTGCTTCCTATGTCTTGAATTAACAGCTTTGTGTTGCATGACCTTGAATGACCTTGACCTTGGGTCAAGGCCACATGTATTTTGGTAGGAAAAATGTGTAAAGCATTCCTTAGTTTAGTGTATGATGTCATTGCTAGGTGTAGTTGATTGGCCTTGACCTTGAAGGTCACCTGAAGGTCAAGGTCATGTAAAGGTCAAGGTCAAGCATGTGAGTCGTATGGGCTTTGCCCTTCTTGTTTGTTTTTAGCTTTGGCACGTCATAGACGTTGAACCAAATCTAACGCAGTCATACTGGGGGGTAGGTGCATCGTAGATGTTCACCAAGTATCTACAATGTATACCAGTTCCTGGCAGCCCACCTCCCAGTGCTCTCCCCTCTTGCATGAGTACACGGTCAGCCCCTCAGCCTCTACTCGCTTGTTGAAACCATGTCTTTCGACAGGAGGAGATGGGCGAGCATGCTTTGGGGTTGGACGATGTGCAAGGCACAGTGCCGTGGTTCTATCCCTGGGACGGGAAGAATCTGGGTTTGTTAACCTTTAGAGTGCCGCCGGCGCATTGATGTGCCACAGCGTACATTCCCCAGATGTCCGCCGGCGCATCAGTGCGCCGAGCGATAGTGACGTGCTTTGTTTACTTGCCTAACGCAGCCTTCGAGTCATGCTGTTCTAAAAATATCACAGTCTCGTGCAGTGATCACGTGGCAACGAGATCCAATCATTTTGGCTATCGAGAGAACGTGGTGCGAATTTTCTGCGAAATTTTTCGTGAAATTGCGTCTTCGTCGTTTGTGAACAGGACTATTTTCTTTGCCAGTATGGCAACTGACGAAGAAGTTGAAGCGCTTGTGGAGTTATTTTTCGATTCTGGCTCTCAGAATATGAATTCAAAGGCTTTACTGACATTGATGTGATGGGAGATGGAGGGATAGAGAGGCAAGCACGTGCTTCGACGATGTGTTGTGGTCTGTAGATCAAGAGGAGAGGAAGCATGATTCAGATGAAAATGACTCGGCTGACTTCCCTAGCGTAAGTAATTGTAGGATTTTTTGTTTTGTTTTACCCTAAAACATTTTCAGATGTATTTCCAAGTAATCAAAAGCTGTTGTATTCTTGAATAAATAGAGCAGTGTAGGAAAACACGGTGCTTCGACCGATGCATTGTGGTCTGTAGATCGAGAGGAGTGGAAGCTTGATTCAGATGAAAATGGCTCGGCTGACTTCCCTAGCGTAAGTTATTGTAGGATTTTTTGTTTTGTTTTAGTTTTACCCTAAATCATTTTCAGATGTATCTCCATTACTTGGAGACTCTATGCACTTTTGCATTTTCATCAAAAGCTGTTGTATTCTTGAATAAATAGAGCAGTGTAGGAATAGAGCAATGTAGGAAAACACAGTGAATTTGGTTGGTTTTTTTGTTGTTGTCTGTGTTCCATGATTTTTTAGCAGCGGAAAAAAACACATTTTATGGCATTTTCATTAATTGCACCATGTAGGCCATCCATTTTTCTACTCACCCTCCAAAAATCTACTTCAAAGCTTGAATAGGTAATAAATGATGATTTTTTAAGTAAACATGATGTCGAATTTGACCACACATAATAAAATTTGTGGCTCTGGGGTAAAAGCAATGACGAAAATTGGCGGCGCTCTAAAGGTTAAAATATATTGAAGATATCATATTGGCTGCAATCCTGTGTCTTAAATTTGTCCATTCGTGTAATTATGTCTGTGCGTGAATGATACTTGGTGTACATCCACGATGCACCTACCCCTCTTGTATGACTGCGTTAGCTTTGGTTCAACGTCTACAACATGCAAAAGCTAAAAACAAGAAAGTATTAACAGGAACTTCCCTTCCCTTCCAACTTATCTACACATAAAATCACATTACTTTTAGGGCTGAAAAGGTGTGTGTATGTGTGCTTGTGTGTGTGTGTGTGTGGGCATGTGTGTGTATGTATTGTTTTAATGAATGATGACATTTCATATACATATTTATCAGCCATTACACATGGAACCAATGTGCTCTTTACTCATGTTGCAGCTCCACCACACGAGCACCACGTGATGGCTCTGCACAAGCATGGCCACCACTTTGGTGGTCTACCCACGCTGTTCTGGGTCAGCATTGCATTCCTTATCATCATCTTCCATCTCTTCCTCTTCAAGCTCATCTACAACGAGTACTGCCAGGGACAGGAACGGTACCAACGCACACGCTACACGCTATAGCCAATCTCAGTTGCCTGCCTGTTTCATGACGTCTGCCTTTCCTCCCTCCCCCTCTGCCCCTCGTGAGTGAGAGTGAGCATGCATATGCGCGCGCACATGTGTGTGTGTTTGTATGTGCAAGCAGGTGTGCATTGGGGTGGGTGAGAGTGCGAGTGAAAGATGCGTGGGCTTGCATGTGTGTATGTGTGTGCATGCATGTGTGCGTATGTGTGCATTTGAGAGAGAGAGAGATGCTCAAGACACGTATGGAGATGAAAACTGCCCCGTACAGAGAAAGCCCTATTGGACACAGAGGGAGGGAAATCTGTGGCTACCTTGGACTTGGTCAGTGCAACAAGCGACAGTGATGACACAAGATCATTCCAGGGGATTCAGAGAAGCTAGCTTTGATCTCTTCTTCATGTGACATTCTGCACCTGCCGTGTGTGAAGAGCACATTGGTGCTCTAGTGAGAATGTTTATCCATAGCCCCTCTGTGTGCATTGCCAATGAATGCAGTTTCTACTGGTTGATTTTTTTCATGGGTTGTTTCTGTTGTTTTTTCTTATCAATGAGTGTACATGAGGTGATCATTCTGAATTGGGGTTCGTTGTCCTTGCATTGGGATGTAGTCTGTGATTTTGTATTGGAGGCTTGCATGGGTGAATTATGTACATAGACACGGAAATATATATACATATATTCATTCTGTTTATATTAAGATGACCTGCTTATGCTTTATTTGGGAAAGATCATTGTGTGAAGTGCTGCCTAGTGTCTGGGTAAGGGGACATTTGAAACTAATGCAATGGGCAAGGCATGAGTTTTGTTTGCTATGTCTTCAATCTGTCTGTCCCTGTATGAATGATGAATGAAACAAAGCAACAAATATCCTACATTTGTTGATATTTATCTCCATTTTTCTTAATATTTATGAACTTTTTTGTGTGGTTTGAAATTGACACTTTTTTTCTTCCTAGTTGATGTGTATTATAGGCAGATCAGATGATTCTACCTCTGTGCAAATTGGATAAAGATTGAATTGAAACCAAAATGTAAAATTAATTGTGTGTATAAGGACCAGAGCTGCAAGCGGGTCAATGGAGAGATAAGCTATGAAGCAGCTGAAAATAGGAGAGGGGTTTGCACTTATCCATAGTGGGAGAATTATGGAGGTAGCATCCTCTTCCAGTGCCAACTATACACTAAGCCTGTTGTCAGGTGATGTCACATTGACTAGTGAATTTTCTGCAGAGAATGAGGAATTCACTGGTAGTGTGTGCAACAAACAGCATGTGGAAATATATTGGACACTGTGTAGTGGTCAGGTAAAAGGGAAATTCAAATCTAATGGGTAGCATTATTAGTAGCCCCACTGCCAGCAAGTGTATACCATGCCTGGTGAAGTTTTCCATCAGTGATGTCATGCAGCTACTATCCCACTCGTTGAGTTCATTGATGGGTCACCCTCACCTCTAGACCTGATTATCCCATTGAGAGCGCAACATAGCCAGTTGTCAGTGCAACACAAGCTTATTGGCCACTATTTAGCATAAGCACACTTTTTCCATATGTGCTCTTCACTTGCTTCAGTGCTTGTAAATCCATGCCTGGCCATGGAGTTCCTTCCCTCCCTCCTCTCCCCCCCCCCCCCCCCCCCCCCCCTTCGCACCTTGCCTCTACTCATCCTAGTCTGCGTCATTTGATTATTGATTTCTTCCCTGCCCTGCTTTGTTGTGAGGTTTTTCCACTTCCTGTATAGGCTGAATCAAGTGAACTGACAAAGGTATTTGAGTTTCCTCTTCCAAAGGAACGGCCAATGCTTGTAGATGAATTGGATCCTTTTCTCCAGCACTCAAATTTCTAGTTATGTTCAAATGAGAGGAAGTCACAGAGTGCCATTGACCAAATACTTCCTGATGACCTGGTTAGGAATGAAATGCGAGGTTAACTAGTGTTTCGTGTTTGCAGATATTTGCTCTGGACATTGACTGTTTGCATTGATGTCATTTTCCCTCCAGGTTTACTGGAAGTCCTACAGACTTTATCTGTCTGTGTGTCTGTCTGTTTGTCCCGACTTAACGGCTGATATCTCAAAAACTGCTGGACGGATTTCCTTGACATTTTGCACACTTACTGGAAGTTAGGTCCGATTAAATGTATCAAATTTTCAGAATTGAGGTTTGAAAAGAAAGTGGTTTTTTAAGGTCGTATACTAGAAAGCACCTCCCTAATATGTCAATTGACGGAATGGCGAAATGCAAAAATTGTGACGTGATCAATAACGTGACATAATTTTATCTGTATATCTATCTGTCAGTCCCGACTTAACGGCTGATATCTCAAAAACTACTAGATGGATTTCCTTGACATATTGCACACTTACTGGAAGTTAGGTTCGATTGAATGTATCAAATTTTCAGAATCGAGGTTTGAAAAGAAAGTGAATTATTTAGGTCGTAAACTCGAAAACACCCCCCCTCAAATGTCAGTTGACGGAATGGCGATAATATTTCGCCTTTTCCTTCACTCCCATCACCAGCAGCTCTTCTCCCACGCTGTACGAGCGCTCACCAATTACATAAATAGTTTTCGTGATCCTCCCCAGAAGAAAAAAATCGCCTTTGCTTAAAAAAATACCATTTTACAGTCAAAATTGTCCACTCGCGCGGTCGGTCCGAACCTTCGAACAGCCACTCCGTCTGAGCGCAACAACTTGGTAGTCTGTTCGCGTGGCCTAATGGCAGTGAATCAATATTAAACTTGGCAGAAATAGACCTTGAGTATCCTAAAATGTACAAGACCACTCAAATTTCATGAACTATCATCTATTTTTCTACAATTTACAGTGCAAAATACGAAGCGAGGGAGTTTACGGAAAAGAACGTTATAATTGCTTTACAAACACGTAGTAACATCAGTTGCCGAATGGCTCAGATGGTAAAGCGTTGGACTATTGTAACGTTAGGTCATGCGTGAACGGGTTTGAATCCGCGCTGAAACTTTTTTTCCACCTCTTTTTTCGAGAGGTTGCTAGTTCGAACCCGACCTGCTTTTTGTGTGGTTTTTTGTGTTTTTTCCCCCTCTTTTCTCGAGAGGTTGCGGGTTCGAACCCGATCTTTTTTTTTGTGCCAAAACCTGGAGGTTCAGCGCCAGCGGTTTTATATTGCAAGATTATTTAAATCTACAAACCATCAACTATCAAGGTAGAAATCCATACCAAGTGTAAAGTCCTTGTAATGTTGAATGCTGATGATTGCCACCTGTGCTGTTGACCTGTTAAGTGCGTTGTTTTAATCCAGCAGTTTGATATTTATGTCATCTGTCCAGAATGATCTATAGTTTATTTGCTTGTGTTCATGACCCATCAGAGGTAGAAAAGTAAACAGAGAATATTTTATGCATGCATGCACCTCTCCCCACCTTTCTATCATTTCCTCCAAACATGTCCATTCGCATGGATGCATGTGTGCATATGCTCACACACAAACACACACATGCCCACTCATATATATATATATATATATATATATATATATATATATATATATACATACATACATACATACACATGTCCCCCACATGCTCATTTTCTTGCCTGCTCTATCTCTTATTTGCGTGGTCTTTCCTGCTTCTCATTTTCATCTGTTGATGCCAATGTGTGCCTGTACTAATCTGGAGGTAGGCTTGGAGTGCCGGTGATGGGAGCTGAGTTAATATTGTATTTGTTCTTCTGCTTCCATTTCCCTTGCTGATGTAAAGGTAAAGTATTGGTTTTATGTGGGGACTTATCACCTGTATCTGGGGTTCAAACACCTTCATCTTTTACCCTTAATCAGTGGGCCATTTGATCTGAAGTTGTGGGCATCCCTGTCGTTCTCATCAAGTGCTTGATATCAAGCTTGTCAAAGACCATGAAGAAAACAGCATCACCTGCTGCAATGGTTCCTACAGCTATTTGTCCATATGAAGACTGAACATGTAGAGTGAGAATGCACATCAGCAACAGCAAGTATTGGTGCTGGAAGGTTATGTGCAATTTTCTGTAAATGTTGCATCACATCATCATCATTCCCAAACTTTCATCTATAACTACCTTGGTTTTTTCTTTGACCAACAACTACTATGTCTATAGCTTTGTACATTAGTTTTTTTCTCATTTTAATATAAGTGTGCATGCAAGTTATAAATGCAAGCCAATGCAGTACCTGTGTGTGTGTGTGTGTGTGTGTGTGTGTGTGTGTGTGTGTGTGTGTGTGTGTGTGTGTGTGTGTGTGTGTGTGTGTGTGAGTGTGTGAGCACATGTTTGTAGAAAATGATTCCAATTTACTATTTAGTTGATGGTGAGTTGGGTCAGAAGGTGAGGTTTGAAGTTATCCAGTGCCTATTGCTGTTAGGTGTTACAGCAGAACTCCCTCACCAAAACTCCTTTGAAAATATAATTATGCCCTATTTTGCATACCTTAGTAGCCCTCTGCAAGATGACCTAATAAGATCTCAGTTTTTGTGAGTATTACTATCTAGCTTAATGAAGTTCCACTGTAATATGCATTTATTTTGCTGTTGTTGTTTTTTGCATGCTTTGAGCAATCAGCTGGCTTGATGCCGTCAGTCACATGGGCCAAGTATGTAAATTCATGTAGATGTATGATAAATGTGGCATTTTGTCATCCCTGTATTTGGCATTGGTCACACTTCTTGGAAGAACTTACCGACTTAGGGTGAATGCTTGGAACTGGATTGGTTTTTAATATCTCAAGGATGTTTGTGTTGAAACAGAGCAAACCTGTCACATTTTCACTGGGGGATGTGTTCATATGGAATTTTTGGAAGAACAGTATCTCACTACAGCAGTTATATTTTGCTTGTTCTAAAGCAATGAGTCTATTCATTCCTTGTTTGTTAACCTTGTCCAAAACAGTCTTAAAAAATAGGGCTGTAATAAAGAATGTGAAAGATTCAGAAGTCAGTCTGTAGAACATGCACTACGTATCATCCTAGGAAGACCTACACTCTGCATCCTCAATGAACAGACCAAAGGATGATAGTTTTCAT
>JAWQFJ010000488.1:57116-64616 GCA_034096865.1 Theodoxus fluviatilis
GACTTCCGGATACCATTAAATTGTGCGTAATTCATTTGCGCGAAAGAATGCTTGAGCTCTGACATTTTCCCCCGGATAGAGGGTCATGCTTGCAGATTACAGACACACCCACCCACCCACCCACACACACACACACACACACACGCACACACACACAGAGAGAGAGAGAGAGAGAGAGAGAGAGAGAGAGAGAGAGAGAGGAGCTGAGAGAGAGAGAGAGAGAGAGACTTTGACTTTGACTTTGAAGCTTTACTCGTTAGGCCTGCGGCCCATAAACGAAAAAGGGTACAAAATCAAAATGGGAATTGACATGAAACAATCATAGTGAAGCAATGAGTACAAAACAATATAATTTAATGACAACGGTTTGTGAAACAAATTTATAGAACAATTTTGTACGAACAGAATCTTATTAACAAATTAGTCATCTACAGGTTCCCTGTGCGTGTGTGCGCACACGAGATTAAGGTAAGTGGCTCACCGCAAGAAAGACAAGAACATCACTGGTTTCTTTATTTTTCCTTTCACCTTTCCTTAAGGCCGTCAGCCTGTACAAGGAGGGATAAATGACAAAATCAACATTCAAACCAGTTCAAAATACAGTGCACGTTTACGTTTGGAATCATATTAACAAATTATAACCTCAAAACAAACTGACAAACATGCACGCCCACACACGCACCCACACACCCACACGCACCCACACACACACACACGCACGCGCATACACGCTAGTGAGCATGTGCACGTCCCTTCGCAAACAAGAGACTAAAGAAAAGGAAATTACAGTACTCTGTGTTTTAGGAAAACTCTCCACAACAGCTAATCAGCATTCACAAAACATGACAAAAGTTGTATGTGTTTGCAGGACACAAGCTACAAAATGCATTAAGCAAACCATTAGCGACTCTCTTTCTTTTTGTCCTTCAGCTTACACACGTTATCAGAAAGGTTTTCTCCCACTTGGGACTTATCTAAGTCTTTGGCTTGTAAGGGGGGGGGGGGGGGGGGGGGGGGGGACTTTAATTTGGGGCGGAGATAGAGAGAAACGACACGACACGAAAGCGATTTCTTACAAAACCTGCAAAAGTCTCGAGACTCTCGGCTAAGAGCACTCAATAACTACAACAAAACGAGAACCTAAATAGGAAAAACAAAAACAAAACTCACATAACAAAACTTTCTCCACGTTCTCCTTGCCACGTGTATGGAAAACAAAGACTTTAGGCGGGAAAACCAAATCTAAATAATGGCGGTTCGTTTCTTTTCCATCGTGTAAGTCTGCACACCCTACTGGTAGATCCTGCAGCAGTAGGATAAGGAGAAAAACTAGCAGGCCTTTACACACTGCACATCAGCCTTCAATCAACAGTCTGAGCTGTGTCATAATCTGTCACGTCACATCAGGAAGTTCCAATGCCCAGATTCAGAAGAGGGAGTTATGTTTTCTCTCGAAAGTCATGATCAGGGTGGAAGACGAGTGGGTAACAGTCTCTGCAGTACACAGTGTTAGGGCACACAAGGCAGACAAATCTTGGCGACGAGCGAATAGGCTCTGCACAGCTGTCACACCACGCACCAGACCACTTTTCGTCTGACATGCACTGAAGCTCTTTCGTGACTTCTGCAGGGTCTGCACTTTTAATGCACATGAATCCTTCAAAAGCGCACTGACAACCTACTTCTGTGCCGACAACTGCGTTTGGGTCAGGTACCGCTGCTCTTGTGCTCTCGCAGGCGCCATCCTGGCAAGACTGATTTTCATCACTGATCGGTGGTCTTTTGTCTCCTTTGCGCTTCATACCACACACATGGAACACAGAAGGAGCATCGCAGCATGACTTGGTCGCAACTTGACCGTGCATGCGTCCAGGTGACACGGTAGCACAACGCGCCTCACGAGATGCACGCACCGTGGGGCCTCGTTGCTGGGACGATGTCACTGCTCGAGATGGGGGTGGGCGTTGAATTCTGTCATATGAAGGATTCCTGGGCTCTTTTTCGGTGTCACTCGCTTGGTGTACACGCCAGTGTTGAGATCTCCATTTTCTAGAACGTACGCGGTCTCGAGAGCGCTTTGAGGGAGATTTGTGAGTTTTGGCAATAACTTGTTGAGGTCCAGAAACCAATGGCGGGATTGGACTCGTCCATTTCATGGTGATGACAATGTCACCAGGACAATTCGAATCAATTGTCCAATTCTGCAAACGATGTGTGTTCGCAATGTCTCTCACCGCGTTCTGGAGCACGTCAGGAAAGTTGTCGCCAAACATCATCATCCACTGTGCGGTATTTCTCCAGTCACACGGTATTCTGATTTGACGATGCTACAGACGCGTCTTTCTTCAGTAGATATATATATATATATATATATATATATATATATATATATATATATATATATATATATATATATATATATATATATGGAGAGAGAGAGAGAGAAAGAGATATATATATATGGAGAGAGAGAGAGAGAGAGAGAGAGAGAGAGAGAGAGAGAGAGAGAGAGAGAGAGAGAACAAAAGCGCGTCACTCACTAGCATTTTCAGAATATAGACCGAGGAAGAATTATTCTTTCTGTTTGAACTCCCCTTGTTCCTGTCTTTTCATGCTACTTGTTCTTTGCATTTTCAACTTCACATGGAATACCCGTGTGTCCAATGAGGGGCAGCCTTCCCATTTCTTGAACATTCCCCACCAAGTGCGTTAAAAACGGACAAACAAAAATTTACATTGCCTAATGTTTCATGGGGCCGTGTTTTAGGAGTTAGAGAGAGGGTGATGAGCAATATTACATCCATTTTGCGATAGAAAGGAGTTCTGACGACAAACAGCCTTCATGCTAGAGAAATGAGTATATCGTACATTCTGTCTGCTCGAAAATTGTGCTCAACAGCAAGTTCTCTCTGGATGTAAGAATGAATTTGACTGAAAGTTGCTTGCAAATGTCAGATCGAGAGCTATGTGGGAGCATTTAAGACTCTCCATTCAGATTTTTGTCTCAGAGAGTCATCGGGACGACAGAGGATGGGGCGACAGTGCTGAGACACGAGCTGCTGCCAGCAGACGTGCCCAGGGCCCACAACTCCCCGGAGGAGTTTCCACCGATGTCATGACGTTGAGAACATCAGGGCGTGAGGAAAACGAAACATACCTTTCTTTGCAATGCGGAGACGTGATCAAAGGTGACGTATCATTGTAACGATGATAACTGTGATGACATTGTCTTTGTAATATAGGCATCTATGCTTTCTTTCACATCAAACTTCCTATTTCCTGTCTTCTCTACGTCATTGTGTGTTATTCCACACCTAATCCGTCCCCACTCTGTCCCTCTAGTCTTGCTTATCCAAGTTAGGCTGGCAGCACATAACTGGTGTAAACAGAACAGTCTGCATGTTTACCAAATGCTTCAAGTCGAAAACGACCTGTCAAATTTGGGTAAACAAAATAGAAAGGGTAAGGAACTGAGTGGGGACTGTAGAGGGACCAAGGCGCTTGTTTGTCGCAAACATTTCACATCCAGACGGAACACGAGCTGCTATCATCATTGTCGCTGTATTTGCAGATATCATTCAATAACATAGGGCGTTAAAAACTCAAGCGGCAAAGATTCGTACTGACAGCAGTGCAAATGTAACAAAAAAGTAAGCAAGAGCAAGGTAGCATTCACAAAGATGAACCCTGGTCACCAATCACCGATTGTGTAAATATTCTCCGACTACCTAAACCAGTTCCTAACCAATGTATTACTTAGCTGCAAACTATTCTGTATCATTGGACCCAGCATTACAACACCAGTCATATTTACATAAGTAAGACATTTCCGCAATGATAAACAACGACTCAGCCTCATGCAGTCCGAGCAAGTTTCCCTTCATTGTGACCCGAAGCTAATACAACTGGAGGCTGAGACAAATAAAGCGACGGGGTCTGCGAGTCATTGTGCCATGGCTTTCAGTGGGAAGTCGTTCTCTTGCGACTCTTAGTCTGCCTTCATTTGTCCACTGTGATGGGCCAATTTTCTCCGGTTGCTGAAATGATGCTTGGTCAATCGATTCTCGGCGCAGGGGAAGCAACTCTGGGAGATGTGTTTGCTCAGTCCGGACACTCCAAAGTCACGAGGACAGGAACGAAGAGGAAGAATCGGCATGCGACTGCCAGAGTTGTTCTCTCTTTTGCTCAAGTCTCCAGGTATACCTGTCGTCTGCGTCAGAGTGGGCGAGAGGGCTGGAGAGAGTCGTTTGCACTTTTGGCAAAGCAACAGGACAAGTACGATCTTCCTAGTACCTATCAAGTGTCCCGAAAGTAGAACAGGAAAGACCATGATGTCTGAAACCGAAGGGCTTGCTTTTCGCTACCCATTTAGCTCTGAAAATATTTTTCACTATCGTGAATTGTTTTTCCCGGAACCATACCAAAACGAACGTGATTGCTGACACATAGAAAATAATACTTGTATTGAAAAGATATTGATTATAGGGAACTTTAAGTGTAATAATCATTTTGTCCCTGGGACAAAATGTGTCTATCCTTCACAAGCCAGGCCTCCTAGTCATTAGGCTTGCTTTATCTTCTACATAAACAGTTTGTCGCTATATCGTAAACTAATAATAGTTTCCTGCGTACCATGGACCAGCTCGACTGACTTTCTCCATCACTTCCCTGACCGACTTCTTCAAGACCGTCATGCGGGATGCTGGAACCTGCGTGGCCTTGAGGTATCCAGGGCCTGGAGAAAGGATACCCACGAGAACACTGTATGGGATGTGTGAACTTCGGACTGTGCTATAGTTAAACGCCGACGTCAGTCTTTTTTTAGATTTAGTATTGAACACGTGGGGGTCGTCTTTGGACATTGATTGGACACTCAATACACCGACTACCCCCCCCCCCCCCCCCCCCACCCCCCAAATGAAAGAAAACTAAAATGTAGAATATAGACCCCGACATATGAAAACTCTGCACACTCGACTCTCCTCACTCTGCCTCCTTTTCTCCCCGCTTGTAGATTAGTACTCCTGTTCCCTGTGGTGATCTGCAGGGTGATCTGCTGGGTGATCCGTAGGGTGATCTGCAGGGTGATCTGCAGGGTGATCTGCAGGGTGATCTGCAGGGTGATCTGCAGGGTTATCCATGGGGTGATCTGCTGGGTGATCTGCAGGGTGATCTGCAGGGTGATCTGCAGGGTGATCTGCTGGGTGATCTGCAGGGTGATCTGCAGGGTGATCTGCAGGGTGATCTGCAGGGTTATCCATGGGGTGATCTGCAGGGTGATCTGCTGGGTGATCTGCAGGGTGATCTGCTGGGTGATCTGCTGGGTGATCTGCAGGGTGATCTGCAGGGTGATCTGCAGGGTGATCTGCTGGGTGATCTGCCGGGTTATCCATGGGGTGATCTGCAGGGTGATCTGCAAGGTGATCTGCAGGGTGATCTGCTGGGTGATCCGTAGGGTGATATCTGCAGGGTGATCTGCAGGGTGATATCTGCAGGGTGATATCTGCAGGGTGATATCTGCAGGGTGATCCGTAGGGTGATATCTGCAGGGTGATCTGCAGGGTGATATCTGCAGGGTGATCTGCTGGGTGATATCTGCAGGGTGATCTGCAGGGTGATCTGCAGGGTGATCCGTAGGGTGATCCATAGCGTGATCCGTGGGAAAAGGGATTGTTCCCTTTTTGGGTGAGTTCTGCTATGTTGCTTTTATTGTTCTGTTATTAAACCCCCTTTTTTGATAGTATTCAGAGTTACCTTTCCCAATTCTACAAACTGTCAGAAAAACACAGACAAACAACAGTTTTTAACAATTATACAAAGACTGATCCGTCCAACATGCAGCTAAACAAGACCGCAGCCAACGAAGCCCGCGTGATCAAAATCAGAAGACGCAAAGAACGACACCTACTGCTGTAGACGTCAAAACAGTGCCCAATGTTCCAGGGTGCTGCACGACTATACATATATTAATTTCTCAAATCTTCATACCCATCCCAAAACCCCTTCCCGAAGCTTCGCGGGCGCTTTGGGGCTTCCTTAGCCGTGCACATTTCTTATTCGTCTTCTGTAGCGTGGTCCAGGCGAACCCTAGCAGCCTTTAGTGTCACAGAAACGCACGGAAGGTCTGCAAGTGCTACTGACACAGAGGTTCTGAACGAATGCAAGAGAGAGAGAGAGAGAGAGAGAGAGAGAGACAGACACAGACAGAGAGAGAGAGAGAGAGAGAGAGAGAGAGAGAGAGAGAGAGAGAGAGAGAGAGAGAGAGAGAGAGACTTTGACACTTTATTTGTCGAGGCCATAGGCCCATAGACAAAGGGGTGAATCAGTGACAAAAGCAACATGCAAACACATTTTCAACAAATGGACACTTGGTCTGAGACCATATCCGCAAATTACATCTCAATTATGGCAATACCAGAACATAAGCTTAAGTAAACAGGAATATAACAGAAAACCAAAACTCCTTCCTTTGGCAAACTCCCTCCACGATACCAGTTGTACATTCTTACGCTTATTACTTGTTCCTGCATGTATGAAAGGCGGAAACTTCTAGAGGCGAAATATCCTGACCAACAACAAAGGCGGCTTCCTCCTTCTGTTCTCCAAGCCTGTACAACTCATCAATAAATGTGTTTTCACTCTGACACAATAGCTGTCAAAATTCTAGGCCCTAGATATCAAAGAATGGGAAGGTCAGGGGTAGGGGTCAGCCAGAATTGTGTCATAAAATGTTCATTAAACAAAGTCAGCCTAGAATACTCAATGATAACAACAAAACAAAGCAAAGCAAATTGATCGGGGGGAAATGCACATCGTGACTAATTTCAAACACAAAATGGTGCCACCTTCGAGCAATTAGTCCCATGCATACAGAAAGTCGCAGACTTCCAAACGCGGGGAAATCTAAGCAAAAAAGGGTTGATTTTCTGTCATTGGGACCTACATGTTTACACATTTATTTGGATATAATTTTACTCTCAAATTCAGACAAGAAAAACGAACAAGCACAGTAAATGTCATCATTCATTGAGTTTGAGCACGAGCTGGAATGTAAGGGTAAAAATAGCAAATACCTCTCGTGACTCATTAGAGTTATTGTACTCTGACCCGACTGCGAGAATAGCGGTTTTCTGCAGAAGTCATGATCTGGGTGGGAAACAGAGGCGAAGCAGTCTGTGCAGTAGATGCGGTCGGGGCATACACGGCAGACAAAGCTTGGTGATGTACGAATGGGTTCTGAGCAGCAGTCGCACCACGCACCGGACCACTTCTTCCCTGACATGCACTGCAATTCTTTCGTTATGTCCGTTGGGTTTGCGCTCTCACGGCACACTGAGAGCTTGTTTCTGGTTCTGCACTCGTCCCTGCATGTTCGTCACATCCTGCCAGTCCGTCAGATCCTGGTGGGCTTGGGCTCTTGCTGGTGTCAAGCTGTTGCACTCTACTTTCATGAGCAAATGGCGATATATATTTCGTTTTCAATTCTGTGCACCACTTGGC
>JAWQFJ010000488.1:67116-87116 GCA_034096865.1 Theodoxus fluviatilis
GATATATTTTTTATCATGGGTCATCCCATGTAGCAGGCAATTAATATGAACAAATATGTCAAGTTTCAAGGAAGTCAAACTTCAAAGCACAAAGAATGCTGTCTGAATTATAACATAAAGCGATGAAAACCTGGAAAGTGAGAAAATTGTATTTGAAGTTTCCATACCTCATTATGACAGCTGAAGTTGGTATCTTCCTCCCAATTTTAAACTATAAAATACCTATTACCCCAGAAACAAAGCATACAGTTACATTCTACAATGAATTTACATCAAAGTGATATGAAAAGCATATTTTCGGTCATATTTCACAACCATGACTTTAAAAAACCTGGGTACTCTACCTTAAGATTGTTCAAAAGGGTTCTTTGTTGTCACACGTAAGAAATCGAGTTTGCCTGATAATCTTGCTGTCTGCAGGAATTTCAGCTGCTCGTAGACAGTGTCATGCAAGCGGGACCACGTGTCGTCTCTCTTCCCTTGGTACAAATAGAGATGCTTAATTAACAACATGGAATGAATGCCAGCTAGTAATGACATTAAACAGTAGGCCTACTGTACGACTGGCTGAAAGGATGTTACAGGGTCTCGAACTATATGTTCGCGAATAAGCACGAAATCACACACGCGCACACACAGACACACACACACACACACACACACACACACACACACACACACACACACACACACACACACACACACACACAGAGAGAAAAACACACACAGATTTGAACACACACATACGCACACCACTACCACGACCACCACCAGAGAGAGAGAGAGAGAGAGAGAGAGAGAGAGAGAGAGAGAGAGAGAGAGAGAGAGAGAGAGAGAGAGAGAGAGAGAGAGAGCTCAATGTAGCATTTGTTATTAAATGACTGTCATGCGCATTTGCAAATTTTGATTAGATGGAAAGCAATCATTTAAATACGTAATCGCTTTTCGTTCAGGCAGAAAACATCGACCTAAATGAACTCTACATAGGTAAACTTCTTTTGCTATTTTAATTTCATTCTTTTCAAGTTGATGCATTTGCGCTCTGGCATTTGTGAGTTATTCGTTTTTCGACGGAGAATTGACGCAGTTTCTTCATGAAAACAAACGGAGTATTCTAAAATTTAATATTTAATAGAGTCTGCTGTGCTCTCGGCTTGCCTAAGGACCCGTTTTCTTTTGATCGGTCGACCAGGCACTGCACAACAGCCCACCTGGTCATTTACCCGTTCAGTCACTGGAACAATGGATCTCATGTCCCGGGCGTGCTTTGTCCCTCAAAACAGTCCTACGGCTTACATTGAAAACGCCACTAANNNCAGTGGCTAACTTGATGCAAGCTCAAAATACTAAGAAATTAAGATCAATAGCCATGTATATCTACTATGCTTTTAAGCTACGTGAATGTCGATTGGAGTGTGAAAACAACTCGTAGATCGCTTTGATGATATGACAGCAAATATTGTTCGTTGTCTATTGTTTTGAGATGTAATTACAATGGGTCGCTGGCCTTGATAATAAAGATTCAGATTCAGATTCAGATTCTCTCTCTCTCTCTCTCTCTCTCTCTCTCTCTCTCTCTCTCTCTCTCTCTCTCTCTCTCTCTCTCTCTCTCTCACACACACACACACACACACACACATACACACACACACACACACTCACACACACACACACACACACACACACACACACACACACACCATTTTGTAGCAACTACTACTAATTCGAAGTCTAAAACACGGTGAGGTTTTGATGGCCGCGTATAATACAAAACAAATACACAACATTAGAAGGTAAAACAACGCTAATGTTTTGTATTTGTTTTGTATTATACGCGGCCATCAAAACCTCACCGGGTTTTAGACTTTTATTTTAATGCCGTGGCAGTCCCTTGTTTTTGACATACTAATTCGAAGACAAAGATCACATAGGTCAAGCCAAAATGCATCGCAGACGCGATTCATGAATTGATTTTGCAGTCATCTTAATCCGTGCGATCACCTTCTGCATAGACCTCATGAACAAAGCCAAAGAACTTCGCAGCAATCTCCAAATAATTCTCCCGACACTGCGTCTCAAACAAGCGCATCGTACAGAATACAAATCTAGGGAAATCTCACACTTACATGTATGTTAATTGTATTTAGTAACCTTTTCCAGTCCTGTACGAACATTCATCGCGTCAGTTGTACACAGAGCAAGCCAGGACTTCGCCCCATACAACTGGACGTGGCACTGGCTGCGGGTGACAGGCTGCGGGTTGGGGCAAATGTAGTGCAGGAGATTCAATCAGGCCAGCGGTCAGCACGAGGTGATTGCCTGCACCTCCAGACAGCGCTAGCGAGACGGACGTCGTCCGCACGTGCCGTGATGACGTTTCCGGAACGGGGCACGACTTTTCGTAAAGAACGAGTTGTATGGACAGGATTGGCTGACGGTAGCTTCCGGAAAACTCGATTGTCCCGGACGACCCCTGCACAATTGGTGTTTAGTCCGTTTCACGGTAGATTTCGCAAGAATTGTAACATATTCCACCAAAACGGGAGGCACATGGGTGTCTGATGATTCGTACACAACGAATGGGTGTCTCTATGTTTGGTCTGTGTTGTGGTCGATTCCGTATAAATCGCAGTTGGTACTATCAAAGCAAAAATGCGTGGGCGCCTTGTATTGTGTGACAAAACTGTCATATGTTGACAGAACGCTTCAGAACACTTATCTTCCTACTATACGTTATTCGGTCTCTTACAACTCCCGATGCAGTCGACACGACTTCTATTCTGACAGTGGATTAATTTCATCCTGATTGATGAGGGAGGTGACCGCAACTCTTTCCCTTCAGAAGTCAACTGCACAAGGCACACGATAGAGGAATCTTAAAGCCACCACAACACTCATTATCTACATGTGCCATGAGAAACATTCAAAGCCGTCGCTGAATAAATGTGCTCTTTTACATTACTAATTAGGGATTATGAATTATAGACAACTATACATGTAGGTGCGATCAAGAATTTCGCTGAAGTGTTGATTGACAACAAACGCGAATGGCTTTTGTTCGGGGAAGGTTGATAAGAGCACACCTATTTTTAAAAAATGAAGGCTGATAAGTGAAATGTCAAAACAAGCCTTCTGCTATAATGCCTTTCGCCTGCATCTTTTGCTCGTTGCTGCACTTGACTTCTAAAGTCTTCATGGTGATCCCCCAAAAGATGTTACACCAGCAGGGAAAAGGACCTTCCGGCACTGTTGCAGACTCATCAGCATTCGTGTGCACTTCCTTTACGCACGTCATACAAATGCTATGAAACCATATTGTGGCCAACCCCATTTTCAGAGAAGAAAACAAAGTTCAAACTGCACGGCTTTGAAAGTGCATACATCTTTCCAACATCATCAACCGAGAAACCCGAGTTGAGAATTTTGACAAACGAAAACACAGACCGCTCAGTATAGCGCGAGTGGTGTGCCTTCGTGACCAGAGAACGCGAGGACAGGGGAGCCCTTTGGGGCGATCCCTGCTCTGCAAACACCACGGCAGTGCAGCAGGACAAAGATGCATATGCTGCAGACTGATGAGGGGCATTTGTGGGCCAGACGATCATGGCGGACGTTGCACGTCCTCACGCGTACGACCCCACTGGGATCCCATGATCAAACATGAAGGGCGTGCTCATGCAGAGAAGGTGTGACGACGATGGCTGTGGTGACGACGATGAAAACGAAATGGGACCAACATGATGTCAGTTCCAATCATGGGGACATCGGCCTTGCATGAAGGAGAAGATGGATTGGAAAACGAATGGTTAGGTGAATAAAGGACTCTGACGATGTTGGGGTTAGTTGAGTCTAGCAACGCAGAAACGAAAGATTGACATATTCTCTGATTTGTAAAGAAAACAGACAGAAATTGGAAAAGATTAATAAGAGAGTGAACAAAACGGGTTGGAAATTTCAGTCATCTCGGGTGGGAAAAGTGGAGGCCACCCTTCAGACCCACACACCCCTTCCACCCCATCAACCCCACTCCTCAATAAAGTTCGAATACAAAGAGAGTCCTCTCGAAAGATGAACTCTATTGAATCTCCAGGGCAAGAAATGTCTGCTCTGACAGACATACTATCCGATTAACAAACCCCAAATCCTTTTCCCGTAATTAAAATGTAGCGAGTCTTGTCGGTGCATTGACGGGGAAGAAAAAAGCGGGCGAGAGGGAGGTCGGCCAAACACCTTGAAATCAAATTCTGGTCACGGGAGGGAGCGGGCTCGAAAACCCAGGCCTTCCTAATGAGTGGTTGCAGGGGTAACCCGACGCCGGAGCCTTGATGGGATTGGAGGGACTGCAAGCGGGAGTCCCTCGGCGGCGCCCTCGGGCGTGCCAGGGGCGGACAAGTCGCCCTGGCCCCTGACGAGAGATTCATCTCGCCGCCTGCCTGCTCCGAGACCAAAGGAGAGAGGTCTTTTCAGAGGCGCCAAGCGTTTCAGGACGTTACCCTGTTCAGCAGGTGTGACAGCGAGTCCTCTCTTCTCAAGAGCGCCGGTGCTTGAACCTGTCTCTCATTCTTCGTCTTGGGAGATCAATGACCCTCAACCCATAATTCCAAACACTCTCCTCCTTCTTTCCCTTTCCTCCTCTTCGAGAGCTTTATCAGTCCTTCGCGGCTCACAACCAGATCTGATGGTGGTATTATAACAATTCTTCGATTTGATTTTTTGATCTGATTTCTCTCGCAGGTTTAGGGTTGCATTTCTTCGGCCATACTAGTGGATCAAGATGAGAGAAAATGCAGAACAGAAGATAATCCGTATGATTAATGCTTGCTTGTCGTAAACCGGACTTTCGAGATGGGAACTTCAAGTAATAGGGGATATTTTAAAATTTGTGTCCAGCTAACTCCACATAATGATCCTGGTTTTGAAATAGCAGGAAAGTGTCACAACCCATCAACCAGGGAAAAAATAGTGTCATAATGACCTGCTGCCAGAGCAACGCTCTTTCTACACCTGGTGCACACGTCTCCTGTTGCTGCATGTATCAACAGAACATAAGACAGAATCAACACTTTATTCACGCACATGCACACGCAGGCGTTGCGTTGGCGTCAGCGCGCTCATTGATCACAAGAAGCCCAACAGAACAACCGCATCGCCACTTATCGATCACCTGCCTCGGTGACCGATCCTCCTGGAGCGAATCAGCTATTTTGGAGAGCACCTCTGATACGGAGTCGTGTCTCAGCCGCAGCTTACTTATCCCGACTTGGCCCCTTTCGTTATTTCACTGGGACCAGCGACTTCCTCTCGAAGCTACCTTCAGCTGGAAAGGTAACTAAGTAAGGGAACTTGAGATGCCAAGCGACGCGCTGAGAACAGGCGAGTCACCTCAACAAACTGAGCAAAGTGAACGGGTGAAGAACACACAGATGTGCCATTAACAAAATCTCGTCTCCATCCATTTACCTACTACCATTGTTTAAATACATACCACCCTTGCCACCCCCACCCCCAACCCCAACCCACTTCTCCTCCGCCTGCAAGGCCTCCTCTCCAATCCTCCACCAACTCGTTCCACCGACGGTTCCTTAGATCCCTTTAGTCTCTCTTGTCAGCTTCCTTCTGGAGTCGGAAAGCCTCATGGTCTTCTGTTACAACAACCTCGGACGACCTCGAGCAGAAGAGAGAACAGCTAGAATCGTGGAGATGAGAACTTTGCTCAATACGTCTTGTTGTCTGAAGAATGTAACTTCAAAGTTTGGATCCGAAGCAAAGAACATTGCTCGGAAACCTCGTCGATTTGTGGTGAGATGCGGAGTCGTGCTGGCTGTGCCTTTCAATCATGGCCACGGACGTCCTGTTGCGTGTCAATTGTCAAAGTCTGGAAACGCATCTAGGGCTTCTTTGTTGCAAAGGTCTCTTCTACGGCCGATACGGACTTCCCGGTTCGTGTGTCACCCAGGACAGATGCATGGGAACCAGGCCTTGTGTGCGACATTGAATGGAAAGAGTACAGAGCTACGCTTCACTCAAAGGAGACGCTCTCCAGGAACAACTGCTGGTCGTCGGCAAGTGGATGCCGAGTGTGCCTCGGTCCAGGCAAAGTGGATGCTGAGTCTGCCTCGGTCCAGGCAAAGTGGAAGTGGCCGTTCCCCCTGGGGGAGCTTTGCCAGTCAGACCGTAGAGGCTATAAGTGGCTCCACGTCGAGTAAATAACGACAAAGAAAATCCACATCGCTTTTCACCTTCAGTCAATGCGACAAACGGTGTGGGAACAGAAGTAAATTCTTTCTACTTGCAAATGATAGTGCTCAGAGATGGTCGCATGCAGTTGTCTTTTTTCCCAACAGGCGTCTGTATATCTGCTTTCACTGTCACTCTAAAGACTGCTTTCTCTGCTGGGGATGGATGGACAGACGGATAGATTTTTACGGCTATTAGCCGCTGTAGGTTATTTCAGGCCATCGAGTTTGTTAGAATAAGAGCAAGTCAAATTTTTTCTAGTTATTCGCCTCTTACGAAACGCGTAGGGAGACGCGGTGGGTCTATTCTGACCCCCAATCCACAGGGGGATCTCGGATGTAGACATGCTCTAAGGTTAGCAGGACCTCTCTGCAAACTATGTGTGATCACTTTGCCGTAATAGTAACGAACAGAATCGACGCACATTCGGTCATATTCAAAACATTCTGCATTCAAACTTGTCTGTTTAAAGAAGTTTTGCTTTGTTGATAGTCACGTGAAATATTTTCCCCTTTAAACCTCTCGTATATTCTGCATTTTGAAACAATGCTGATGACCCAAGCAAGGAAAAAACTGCACACACAAACACACACACACACACACACACACACACACACACACACACACACACACACACACACACACACACACACACACACACATGCCGACACTGATTATTCTACGTATATCGGATTGGGGGGGGGGGGGGGGGTGTGAAGCAAAGAATAAATACAAGCTCAACCTCCCTACTTAGACCGCCCACCCACCCACTACTCCCCCCCCCCACTATCTCCACCCCATCCACTATCCCCACCCCCACCCACTATCCCCACCCCCACCCCCATCCACTATCCCCACCCCATACAATATCCCCACCCCCACCCACTATCCCCACCCCACCCACTATCCCCACCCCACCCACTATCCCCACCCCCACCCACTATCCCTACCCCACCCCCGTCCACAATCTCCACCCCCATCCACTATCCCCACCCCCGCCCACTATGCCCACCCCCACCCCCATCCACTATCCCCACCCCCATCACCTATCCCCACCCCACCCCACCCCCATCCACAATCCCCCCCCACCCACCATCCCCACCCCCAAACTTCAGGTGAGAAATGATTGTTTGGAAACGCTCTCTGAAAAATGTCTTGCAATGTCAATTTTCTCGTGAAAGAAGGACCCAGCAAAACAAAGCCACTGCAATATCGTTTGGGATGCATAGTCAGTGGGGTTTCATGCCAGAATTGTTTTCCCCAAAGGTTCAGTTTTTATACGAAGCAGTGGATTCGTTGCTGACAAGAAACATTGAGCTATTTTCTTTTCGTAGTAATTTTAAATATTTTTCCACAGCTGTTCATGAAAAAACCACGCAGTTGTTTATTTCTAGCAACCATAATACTATAATTGTGAATGGAATAGACTTTTCCCTTTATCTAATAGCCATTAAAATTGCACATGAAAGAAGTTTTGTTTTGTTCATAGTCGGTCGCCTTCCCCCCCCCCCCCCCCTCCCTCCCCCCCCTTAATCCCTGTATTTTGTTTATTTTCCGTATCGCTGCATGTCTATTTCCGACTCAGATGTGGGTACACTAGGTGAATGACCAAGATTTGGACATTTGAAATAAATCCATCTGTCGAAAAGTCAAAAGTAGAGAGAAAGAAACAAGAAATTTGGCGTTTTCTCTGTAAATTTCTGTCAGGATTGGACCAATAATTTGTAAATCACCTGCCAGACATTATTCGAAAAATCACTGCTAACTTCACATCGAGTCGAAGAAAATCGCATGCTTTCTTTATTTAAAGTGACGAAGCTACTTTAATATTCTCAGCAAATCAAGTGACTTCATCAAAATTCTATGCATTCATCCCATTTGTGTCGCTCGAGCGCGGAACTCTCGTTCTGTTCTTGCAAGCGTAATGTGGCGACTGGGAACACATATTGATTCTCTTCGCACATCGTCACTTAGCAAAGTTCGGCTTAACGCCAAACAGAACACTTTCAGCTCTGCGTGAAAAGTCGTCGATTCATCCATAAAGAATTCGGTCCCCCCCAATCCATGAAAGTTGTCGTTTTCGTAACAGGTTTGCGAGGTTTTGTCACCCAAGCAGACGGCAGGAAGAAGGCAGCACTCTCTTTCACGACCACGCGGTGCCGAAACATCTCCGTATTTCACTACGATCTCTCACAGACCGTCAACGGGGAAAAAGCTGCTGATAGGGGGATTTCCGCCCAGTCGCGTCAAGGAAGACGCGGCATGCAAGTAAGACTTGCGTAAGTGAAGTTTTCAGGGAGGCCATGCAGAAGGTGATACCCAACCTGCTCGGCGCGACGCAAAACTGACTAACCTGGCGTTCCTTTGCCGGGGCAGCGAACGGGGGAAACTTTTTTCTCAAAAAGGAAACCCCTTCCAGCCGAAGGGTGATAAGATTTTAAACAACTTTTCGTCGGAATTCATTTTTGACATGTCGCTCGGTGAGATCGTAAAGACACAACGACCTACCAAGTGACATAGATACACAGCAAATACATCATAAACGTCATTGTAGAGTCATAGTGCTTCTACAACATAACTTGCCAAGGCACAGAGCTGAGACTGAATGTGGATCTAGATGCGTCAGGCCAATATCGAGTGTGGTTTTGGGGTCAAGGTCTCTGTGACGTGTGTAATGAAGGTCTTTAGCTAACTAATGAAATAAAGAAGAAAGTAATTGGGAAACGGAGAGAGAGAGAGAGAGAGAGAGAGAGAGAGAGAGAGGTGGTTGATAAATTAAAAGGACAGAATGAGGAAGCTGAAACTTGATTGACTCGGGTCTTTCTTCTGGTCCCACAATGATAAAACAATGGGTAAAACTTCCAGGGTCACACATGTATGTCCGAATTCCAAAGTAGTGACGACTGACTGTTCTAGAGACACAGTGTAGGAAAAGGCTGCTAGTCCGATAGTACCTATCTTCCGATTCCAGCGGTTCCAGCAGGCCTGCCAAAGGTCAAGGGATCTACCATATAATTATGACCATTGGCTACCTCTGAAACATGAGAAGGGGGAGGATGGACATAAGGAAAGGGGATAGAGATAAGCAGGTCCTAGGCTCATGTACAGATTTGATCTTGCCTCTGTGGGCAGCGAATTCCTTCACAATGGGCTGGATCTGGCCATGAGGTTCAGCCTGTCTGTCACATTCAGAGCAAAAACCCGTACTCGGGTGGAAGAGAAAAAAACAAGGATGGATGATGCACCTTTAAAACACCAGAAAAAACAAACGTAACAAGTGTTCAGAAAAAAAGCCCGTACCGACCTCTTCAAGTAATTCAGGACGCAGATTGCTGACACTACAGAGCACGTTCTACGAAAACGCAAGGCTCTTTACACATCTGGTAAGAGGAAAGAAAAACATCTATTCGCCTGCCCTGCCCTGTTGTGCAAAAACGCACGCGCCTATACACACAATGGCTTCACTTCCGCACACATAGACGGAATGTTAAACCACAATTTATTATCTGAGGTTATATGTAATTCATAGATTTTATGTTTGATAGTGGTATGTTAGAGTTGTGTATGTTAGCACATATTTTGTGGTAACTACTCTCTATCTCTCTCTCTCTCTCTCTCTCTATTTATCTATCTCTCTTTCTCTCCTTCTCCCCACTCCTACCCCTCCTCTATCCGTCCGTCCGTCTGTCTGTCCATCCGTCCGTCCGTCTGTCTGTCCGTCTGTCTGTCTGTCTATATCTCTGTCTGTCTGTCTGTCTGTCTGTCCGTCTGTCTGTCTGTCTAGCTGTCTTACTGTCTGTCTGTCTGTCTGTCTGTCTGTCTGTCTGTCTGTCTGTCTGTCTGTCTGTCTGTCTGTCTGTCTGTCTGTCTGTCTGTCTGTCTATCTGTCTCTGTCTCTCTCTCTCTCTCTCTCTGTCTCTCTCTCTCTCTATTTATCTATCTCTCTCTATATTTATCTATCTCTCTTTCTCTCCTTCTCCCCACTCCTACCCCACCTCTATCCGTCCATCCGTCCGTCTGTCTGTCCGTCTGTCTGTCTGTCTATATCTCTGTCTGTCTGTCTGTCTGTTTCTCTCTCTCTGTCTCTCTCTTTTTCTCTGTATCTCTCTGTCTCTCTCTCTGTCTCTCTCTCTCTCTCTCTCTCTCTCTCTCTCTCTCTCTCTCTGTCTCTCTCTCTCTGTCTGTCTCTGTCTCTCTCTCTGTCTGTCTGTCTCTATCTGTCTCTCTCTCTGTCTCTCTGTCTCTCTCTCTGTCTCTCTCTCTCTGTCTCTGTCTCTCTCTCTCTGTCTCTCTCTGTCTCTCTCTCTCTCTCTCTCTCTCTCTCTCTCTCTCTCTCTGTCTCTGTCTGTCTCTCTCTCTCTCTCTCTCTCTCTCTCTCTCTCTCTCTCTCTCTCTCTCTCTCTCTCTCTCTCTCTCTCTCTCATTCACGGCCAAGCAACCGACGAGAGCAGACGTGTTTCGACGCTCCTCCCCAAGCTAGTGAATCGTACTGTTGTGCGCTGTTTTCTGTCAGGACTTGCAGTACCAGTGCGCCCTTGTTTTGTGAAGAGCTGGACAGTGGTGCTTTGGGCTTCTGCTCCGTGTTTAGGGGGTGTTTGGACGTTTTTGAAGTTTATTTACAAGTTTGCACTTGAAGACTTTCTGGAAGGTTACTTGCATGGAACAGTTCTCGTCGATGCAGCGGTGAGCGATGGGGGTTGACCTCGTTCTGTATCGTGCGAGTGTAGGATCGCATGCAGCACGTGCATCTCACCGAGCTGAATGCAAGTCACGCGATGCGCTTGCTGATGTTGGTTTCTGCGCGGGATTGTTTGTCACGGCAGTTATGCTCGGTCTGACGGTGGGGATTGCCGTGTCTACAGTGGTCGTTCTGACCTGTGTGGACAGCCTGCTTTCCGCTATGTGTGGACGAGATGTAGCATTGGCTATACTCCTCTCCGACTACCGTCTACCCGTTGGTCAAGTGCAAAAGTGGAATGCAACGATAACAATCTCATGTGAAGGCTGGGAGTCAGGCACACATCTGATGAAAAACTTGCAAGACCTCTCCTTCTTGCTCTTAGTGTCAGGCACTGTGGAAAGAAACCCGGGGCCTGGAATAGAGAAGAGCGATTTGGACGAAGCCATCACCACCCTCAGAGCCGACTCGGAACGCAACCAGAAAGAAGAACCAGAAGAAAAAAAAACTCGGCGAGATCAACAAATTGAGCCAGCAACTGTTCCACATGCAGAACATAGTACAAGAGGTCCAGACAGAACTCGCTGATGTGAAGAACAGGATAGGAGCGCAGGAAGGATTTCTCGAACACCTTAGCTACCAACAGGCAGAAGTACAAAGTAGACTGTCGAGGCTGGAAGAAAACGTCGAGAGGCAAGAGCAAGACAGTAGACGAGACAATGTTCTGCTGTACAATTTAGCCGAGGACCCCTCGCAGTCGCCGGAGAACTGTGAACGGCTGTTTCGTGACACAGTGAATGAAGTCCTGCCTCGCAAGCTGAAGGAGGGTGATGTGCGACGGGCCCACCGTCTAGGTAAAGCAGAACCGGAGAAGAATCGTCCTCTGATCGCCACGCTCAACAGGACTGCTGACAAGGTGGCCATCCTGCAAGTCCGACATAAGGTTGCGAGAGAAAGGAATTGGCGTCTCCAGTGACAAGACTCCGCTACAGCGACAGAGGCTGCGAGACAAAGGAATTGGCGTCTCCAGTGACAAGACTCCGCTACAGCGACAGAGGCTGCAGGAGGCGAATGAGGCGGGCAACTACGCCTTTTGCAAGGGCAACACGCTGCACGTCACCCCAGGGCAGCATCAACAACGACACCGTGTCCAGACTTGCTCTGTGACGAGGTCAGGGATCGAAGACGCCACCTAGCGGTCAGGCCAAGGTACTGTCACAAGCGCTGAATATCTTCACGTTCGTTTCGTTTTCTTTCTTGGAATGTTAATGGCATTTTGTCTCAGTTTGATGATCCCGATTTCCTGCCCTACATAATGGACTTTGAGTTTGTTGTTCTCGTTGAGACTTTTGTTGATTATATAGACAGTAGCATGTTTGAGGGATACAAATGTTTTATATCACCAGCTTGTAAATTATCAGAGAGAGGCCGAAGATCGGGCGGTGTAATTTGTCTCCTTAGGGAGAGTGTTGTTGAATTTGTTGAATCTTTAGACTGTGACTGATATCATGCTTGCCTTCAAACTAAGTAGACAACTATTTTAACGGATAAAGATATTCTTGCACTCTGTGTTTACGTGTCGCCCCCAGGATCGCCTTATTATAACATTGTTGAAGAAAATAATTGCATCTTTATAATAGAACAGTGTCTAGAACACGTGACAGGTGCCCATGATGATTGTTCCCTGATTATCTGTGGAGACTTTAATGCACGTACAGGGAACTGCTATGTTGAAAATTTTGAAGAATCGTTTGACCTTAGATGTGACATGTTTACAAACCGTGAGTCGCAGGATGTCATTGTTAACGATTACGGGCATGCATTGTTATCTGTTTGCTTAGGATATGATCTATGTATATTGAATGGTTCATTACCAGGAGATACATCTGGCAATTTTACGTATATTTCCAGTACGGGAAACAGTGTAATCGACTACTATTTGGTCTCAAAGGATTTGTTGTCGTTGTGTAAAGATTTGAGTGTGAAAGAAAGCACTTTGACGGCGCATTTATGTTTGGAACTAAGTTTTGAGAGCAAGGCTGACATAGTAAGATACTCTGGAAAAGAAACTTTTATTTTAAGCAGAATAATGTGGGATGCTAGTATGAAAGATGTGTTCAAGAGAAATTTACAGAGTAATGCAGAACAATTAGACAAATGTTTCCCTGTTGATATCAATGTAAACACAATAGCAGAAGCCATTACTGATTGCTATGTACAGGCGGCAGAACCTTTAAGAAAACGTTTGTGTGTGGGGTCTAGCATTATGGTCATCCTTGGTTTGACAAAGAATGTTACTCTGCAAAAAGAAAATTGCGTTCACTTTTGCGTAAATATACCCGTACATTGACAATTTATGATAATATTGTACAAAGAAATAGTTACAAACAGTTAATTATAGATAAGAAAGTATTGTATAGAAAGAACTTTATTATGACTCTTGTTAAAAGTATTCATGAGCAATCTGTATTCTGGATACAAATTAGAAAGTTGAACTCTAAGGCAGGGGTCCACTGCAACATTGCGTGTGAGGTTTGGTATAACCATTTTAGTAACATTTTCACGGAACCTATTGTTGCTTATTGCCATGATATTGAGTATGACTTGCTAGATATTGCTGAAGAGGGCTACTCAGAACTTGATGCCGACATTACCGCTGAGGAAAATTGAAAACCGGAAGGGCTTCAGGGTATGATGAAGTAATAGCTGAAATGCTCAATTGTACATCACGACTTAACTCGGATGATTGAATTGTTCAACGCTATTTTAGATAAAGGCATTTTCCCTACTATTTGGATAAAATCGGTGATTTTGTCCATCTATAAGCGTGGAGACCCTTCTGAACCTGAAAATTATAGAGGAATTTCCCTTATTAGTTCTTTTAGTAAAATATTTACGTCCATACTTACCGAAAGGATGCGGGAATGGGCAGATGACCATGGCATTATAGGAGAAGAGCAAGCAGGTTTTAGAAAATGCTCCTCGACTATTGACAATGTTTTTGTTTTGCATTCTGTCACTTAGAGACACCTATCACGACATAGAAAAATGTATGCAGCTTTTATAGACTTTAAGAGCGTTTGATAGTATCAATAGAAATGTTCTTTGGAAAATTCTTAGTGGGTATGGAATGAAAGGGAGACTACTGCGCATGCTCAAGGCTATCTATTGTCATGTACAAAGCTGCATACGCTCCAACGGGAGGTACAGCAGCTCATTTGCATGTGACCGGGGATTAAAACAGGGGTGCAAAATGAGTCCGAAATTTTTTTTCTCTACTTGTGAACTATGTAGCTAAATTTGTAATAAAGTATGGTAAGCTAGGTATTCAACTCATGCCTGATACCACAGTTGTATACTTGCTGTTGTTCGCAGATGATGTTGTCCTTATGTCCGACACCGTTATAGGGTTACAGAACCAGTTGAATAATCTCCATAAGGCATCAGAAGCTGTTGGTATCGATGTTAACTTTGAAAAGACAAAAACCATGGTGTTTCGTTATGACGGACACCTAGCTGAACATGAAAAATGGTACTTGGGATCACACACGCTAGAGACTGTAAACGAATATAGATATCTTGGGACTCTCTTTACTACAAGACTCTCCTCTAACATGTTAGTCAGATCTAGTACAGAGGGCAAGAGCCAGTTTGATAAAGATTAATAAGTGTCTTAGAAAACTTTCGTGTGTCTCTCCGGAAGTATATTTCAAACTGGTTGATGCCCAGGTGCAACCTGTGTTATTGTACTCATCAGATTTGTGGGGTTTGAGTGATTGTTCGGTTGTTGAAGCCGTCCATTTCAAACGTTAAAACGATTTCTTAATGTACCCCCACAAGCGCCAAATCTTATTGTGTATGGTGATATGGGTAGGCACCCCTTGTTCATCAATGCTACAATTAGAGCAGTAAAATACTGGCATTAGGATATTAAAAATGGACCCGTCCAGATATCCCCATAAAGCATATAAGACTATGCTACACTCGGGTGCTAACGAAACCTGGGCAGAAAAGATGAAGTCAGTATTGTATAGATACGATTTTGGTACAGTGTGGGAAGAGCAAAACGTACCACGAGAGAAATAATTTTTTAGAGAACTTAAAACACGCCTTTTAGGTGAATACAGGGGTATATGGGTTGAAACTCTCATGAGAAGTTGCAGATATGATTTCTATAAATCCTTTAAGACTCTCTGGGGCAGAGAAGACTATTTATTTGCACTAGACAAAAAAGCATTTCGTGACGTGTATGTTTGTTTCCGCACTGGCTTCATCGATCTGTTTATTCATAAATACAGGTATACAAATGAATGTAATAACAACATATTCCTTTGTCCAGCCTGTTATGAATCTGATGAGGATGAAAGACATTTCTTACTCGAATGTCCATTGTACCAGGATTTGAGACATAAATACTTTGGTAATTTGTACCACGGTGGTGAAATCAGTGTCCTGGCGCTCTTGTCAACACAGGACGTGAATTCTATTCGACAGGTATCAATCTATTTATATTCATTTAAAAGAAGGAAGGAGGCAGTCTGTATTGCAATGGCCGATGAAGCATGCCATGTATAATCTAATTGTGATGGGCCGGAGGCATAACAATAAACAAAGTTCGTTTGTTCGTTCATTCTCTTCTCTCTCTCTCTCTCTCTCTCATGTGTGAGCAGAATGCCGGTCTTTCGTGTCTTTTAGCATCCACCTGTCTGAGCGATGGCTACACGATTGACGAATGTGTGTGTGTGTGTGTGTGTGTGTGTGTGTGTGTGTGTGTGTGTGTGTGTGTGTGAGAAAGAGAGGGAGAGGGGGGGGGGGGGCAGAGAGGGGGGGGGGGGGGGCAGAGAGAGAGCGTGAAAGAGAAAAAAGGAAGAGCGAGAGACACATAGTGATAGACAGACAGATAGACAGACAGACCAGACGAGGACAGACCAGGACAGGACAGACTAGGACAGACCAGGACAGACCATCGCAGACCAGACCAGGACAGACAGGACAGACCAGACCAGACCAGACCAGACCAGACAGACAGACAGACAGACAGACAGACAGGATAGGGTAAGATTAGGTAGAGAGAGAGAGAGAGAGAGAGAGAGAGAGAGAGAGAGAGAGAGAAAGAGAGAGAGAGAGGCAAGAGATAGAGGGGGGGCAGATAGAGAGGGGGGCAGAGAGAGGGAACAGGGGGGGGCAGAGAGGGGGCAGAGAGAGAGAAAGAGAGAGGGGGGGCAGAGAGGGGGGAGAGGGGGGGGCAGAGAGAGGGGGGGCAGAGATAGGTAGGTAGGTAGGTAGGTAGGTAGATTGGTAGATAGATTGGTAGGTTGGAAGGTAGGTAAGGTAGGTAAGGTAGGAAAGGTAGATAGGATGGACAGGATGGACAGGATAGATAGGATAGATAGGATAGATAGGATAGATAGGATAGATAGATAGATAGATAGATTGATAGATAGATTGTGATGGGATGGGATGAGATGAGATTATATCGACAGATTCAAAACGATGGAATGTATATTGCTCTTTGAATGAGAATGTATGATGCTTCAAACAGGCCAGTTTAAAGGTTTGGAATGTGGGTGGGGCGGGGGTGGGGGGAGGGGGATTGGTGAGGACAGTGAAACTTTGTGTTAGAAGTCACTTGGTGAACTCGCTTTCGGCACTGAACAGAGGAGAAGGTGACGTGGCATTCAAAATGTGACGTGGTACATTCAGAGTATGACGAGGTACATTCAGAGTGTGACGTGGTACATTCAGAGTGTGACGTGGTACATTCAGAGTATGACGAGGTACATTCAGAGTGTGACGTGGTACATTCAGAGTGTGACGTGGTACATTCAGAGTATGACGAGGTACATTCAGAGTGTGACGTGGTACATTCAGAGTGTGACGTGGTACATTCAGAGTGTGACGTGGTACATTCAGAGTGTGACGTGATACATTCAGAGTGTGACGTGGTACATTCAGAGTGTGACGTGGTACATTCAGAGTGTGACGTGGTACATTCAGAGTGTGACGTGGTACATTCAGAGTGTGACGTGGTACATTCAGAGTGTGACGTGGTACATTCAGAGTGTGACGTGATACATTAGAGTGTGACGTGGTACATTCAGAGTGTGACGTGGTACATTCAGAGTGTGACGGGGTACATTCAGAGTGTGACGTGGTACATTCAGAGTGTGACGTGGTACATTCAGAGTGTGACGTGGTACATTCAGAGTGTGACGTGGTACATTCAGAGTGTGACGTGGTACATTCAGAGTGTGACGTGGTACATCCAGAGTGTGACGTGGTACATTCAGAGTGTGACGTGATACATTCAGAGTGTGACGTGGTACGTTCAGAGTGTGACGTGGTACATTCAGAGTGTGACGTGGTACATTCAGAGTGTGACGTGGTACATTCAAAATGTGACGTGGTACATTCAAGGGGTGACGTGGTACATTCAAGGTGTGACGAGGTACATCAAGGTGTGACGTGATACGTTCAAAGTATGACGTGGTACATTCAAAGTGTGACGTGGTACGTTCAAAGTGTGACGTGGTACGTTCAAAGTGTGACGTGATACGTTCAAAGTGTGACGTGGTACGTTCAAAGTGTGACGTGGTACATTCAAAGTGTGACGTGGTACGTTCAAAGTGTGACGTAGAACATTCAAAGTGGAAAGTAGTTTAAAGTGTTTGAAAAGTGATTAATATACTAATTAATTTGCGATTGTCAGTATTTTCAAGTACGCTGTTGTGTTATTGAAAATATCATCGAATATTGTATCGAAAACATCCCTACTTCAGCACTGTTTATTTAAACTCGGAACAGCATAATGGCACGTAGCGAAAGAATAAAACGTTACATAAACCATGGTTTTTCTTAAGTAAGTAGCACAGGACAGCATTTTTACGCTTCGAAAAGTCTATGGAAAGTCAGCACATGAACATGAATTACGATGTGACGCTATGTTTATCAGACACGAAATGAACATTCTTCTTCCTTCTTAGCAAAACTATGAGAATCCAAAACTCTGTTTCCAAAAGGCCAGTTGTGTCAGAATAAACTAGTGGGACTTGTGCCAACTCTGAGCAGTCAGGGACCATACCCGTGATCCAAAACAACAGCTTTGAGACTGAGCTAAGTAGAGATTGGCCAGCACAAAATGAGTCTCAGTGTGTCGCAAGCGAAATGGAGCTCTTGCCCATTTGTGCAAGAGCACCACAAAACGGGCCATAAGTCGCACGTCACATCAAAGGCACCGCTCTAAAAATCAGTTGGGGTCACTTTCTATTTGGGGTCTTTTCCGCCTCTATTATTATTATTATTATATTATAAATCACTCTTTTACCGCGCGATACTCCCACTCAGTGAGACTCAAAGCGCTTCAGCCGATGTTGAGGCTTGTCTCCCAGTGTGTAGTGTCTCAAGTCAATGAGACCAGTGTCAGCAGCAGCCTTCAGGCGCTAAGACTACTGTTTTCCACAAGGGAGAATTTGTGCGTGCTGGGTATGTTTTTCTGTGGCCGGCACTCACCCGTCGAGGACATGAGCGTCAGGATCTTTAGAGTGCGCGATTTGATGTTTTTGTGAATGCGTATCACACACTAGACCTCGGTTTATGAAGGTCTCATCCGAAGGACCTGGGGAGAGGCCCTGAGAAGGGCCGTTTGGTAGCCCTGAAGAGGGCCGTTTGGTACCCGGTTTTACTCCTCGGGTGGGGAGAAGCAATGCGAGTTAAGCATCTTGCTCAAGGATGCAACACTGAGACCGCGCAGAATCGATACGTTGCCGATACACTATGCAAATCAGAGATACAGTAAATTAAATTGATAATATTAGACCAACTTTCTCAAACAAAAGATATTATGGTTTAATTAGCTCAACTTAGGCTAGCTCCTCAACGTGTTGGCTTCATAGCATACGTCACTGCAAAGATTATTCTGTCTACTCTCTTCCTGTGATCAAAAACAGTATCTAGATAGAGTCTTAGCTGTGATGGAGGTTTCTGTGTAGCGTCGTCTGTCACAGAATGGAAGCAAATCCGTGACGTAAACAATATTTCTACTTACGCTTGTGTGGCAATTTTCTCCAACTTTACGTTTCATTGCAGAGTTTATGCAAATGGTAGTAACATCCAAATTGTTAAAGATATAAACATAATTTTGGTACATTTTTAAAGTTTACATTTTCAATGTCAAAATCACACTAATAACTCCAAAATGTCAAAATCGGACGTATGACCCATTCTGTGGTGCTCAGTTACACCTTAGTTGGTATTGGTATTGTCGTTAATTCTGAGATCTTTAGAGATTTTTTTTCCATGACCATTTCTTAACCACCCCTGAATGTTTTCGTCGATCTGCAGTTTACTAACTAGTAAAATAATATACTTTTTTAAGAATGGTGCGTCAAATGAAAAACAGAGAGACCAGAAATAGCTCATATAATTATAGTACGCTGTCACACTCATACAGTTAGATCATTCGAGTCAAAATCTGCTGCCAGAACTATTTTAAGGCTTTTGAATTCAGTGCTCTCATTGGAAGAATTTTGAATGGATAGTCAATGGGAGCGCCAGAAATAAGCATTAACGTGTAAACACAAGTCAACAATGTGAATATTCTAAACCTTGAAGTCTTCGTTTCTTCAAAAACTGATTCACATGGGTACACTCTTCAATTGCGTGTACCTTTGCATCAAACTATCTGATTCAAAAACGGTTTTTACCATTAGAAAGAATATGAAACATACTTTTAGAAATGATAATGACTCAAAATCGAACAAAGGTAAAATGCGGGTCTTTTTGCGGTGACCGGTCATGTTTTAAAAGCAACGCTAAATCTGCATAAATGGGGACATCGCCCCTGTCATGAGCACTGATGTCTCGGGTCCCTCGCTCGACACCTTATTCTGGGAAGGTCAGAGAGCACAGAGGGTGACGAAAATAGCGACGAATTAGCAACAAGGGAGACCGCTTACGTTACTGCAATCCATTTCACCTGGTCCGACCCTGACTGAATCTCCTGGGATAACTCAACATGGTCTGATCGTCCATCTTGTATTCCCGCTCGTGCTCGCAGAGGCTATAAACTATGGCTGACAACAAATCG
>JAWQFJ010000488.1:92116-97116 GCA_034096865.1 Theodoxus fluviatilis
AAGTATCCCGCAATATTGTCTCGCCAAGTGGTTTAATGGGGTTTTCCCCAGCCGCGTTGGCCTTGTTGAATTTTTGTCTCCAATTTGACACGAACAGCTAAATCAGAATGAACGTGTTATGTTACGCGTCAGAGTTAAATCAACTCTGACGTCCGATCAGTCAATACAGTCTATCTTATGCAACAGTTAACGCCCTCAGAGGATGCACGGAATATTTCCACGCAGGATTCGAGTCCACAACTAACACCTTTCGAAGGGCAAAGTAGCTTCCTTGGCAGGATCGATGGGACAACGACTTTTATGACTGGTGGGACCGGAGAAAACACAGAACAAACGCAGCAAACTCGAATCCAGACGGGACTCTCCTTGCGTGCAGTGCTCTTCCTCTCAGGACTGTGGCCAGCGCTTGGTACGACAGCTCTGACAGCACGTTGATGCTTGGCGTGCAGCACGCAGTTGGTGGCGGCTTCTGATGGACATGCCTGTAGTCCCGCCCTCTCGTCTACTTCCGACCAACCTGCGTGAAGCTTCGTCTCAAGTTGGCTCGCACCCTACAACTGTGTGAAATAATAAGGGTTTTACAAATGCCCGTTATTTTAACCCTAGTTTGAAGGGGAAGTGGAATAGGGGTAGATGGCGGTGGAGGTGGGGGGATGGGGGTGGAGGTGGGGGGATGGGGGTGGAGGGGATGGGGGTGGAGGTGGGGGGATGGGGGATGGAGGTGGGGTGTAGGGTTTGGGTGGAGGTGGGGGTTGGGGGTGGACGTGGGAGTGGGGAAGATATGCTGTGGCAAGTTGCCCCATTCTTGCTTATACTTAAACATTCTTTGGAAGTTCGAGCAATTTTCTGACAAGTTTGCGAACTTGCATACCGCATCGCGCGAGATTGTTCGTAGTCTTTATGGTATTGCGACGTAAATCTGTATGTCAAAGAAGAGATAGATGCATTATGGGTCGAATTCTTGCCGTGATGTTTCTCGCCCGAGGGGATCGACAAATGATACGGAAATTAAGGTTATTTATGTATTGGATTTATTCCACTTCAGTGTACCGACACCCTATGTATATGACTTAAATCCGTCTCCATGATCCAGAATGACATCTCACCAAATACGTTAAAAGAACAGCTCAATAGTTCATTTGAGGGACTTATGTCAGAGTGTGGCTGGGCCCGAAAACTCTCTTTGCTCCCTTGACTGTGGGTTTTGGATATGAATATCACACACACACATACACATACACACACACACACACACACACACTCACACACACACACATACACACACACACACACACATACACACACACTCACACACCTACACACACACACACACACACACACACACACAAACTCACACACACAAACACACACAAACATACACACACACTCACACACCTACACACACACACACACACACACACACACACACACACACACACACTCACACACACACACACTCACACACCTACACACACACACACACACACACACACACACACACACACTCACACACCTACACACACACTCACACACACACACACACACACACACACACACACACAAACTCACACACACAAACACACACAAACACGCACACACACATACACACACACACACGCACACACACACACACACACACACACACACACACACACACACAGAGGAGCCATATTGGCTGCTACTGAAGCAAGCTCTGAAGCGCAGCAGCGAAAGATCCAGCTGCTCTGGCTGGATGTTGCACTTGAAATAACACGCTCTTATAACGGCAAAAGCTAAGTTTGATTTGCAATTGTATCGCCTCCTTACTCATGACTCTGACACGGATCCTATCTCTTATCTGAAATGTGCAGTTTTGACATCATTAACAACAATTAGAAAATGCTTTTAAAATTGAGGACGCCAATGTATCCAAGACACAATGAATGTTGCTAAATGTTCACAGCTGTTCTGATGAAGTACAATATTACTGCGGCAAATCAGAACCCACCCATTTGCTTCTCAGCCGACATGAGCCATGATGACATTGCATATACGCTGACATGTCTGAAGACCCTGAGACTCGAGAAGGAACGAAGAGGGACAGAGACATCGAGGGCACTAAGATTCAGATTATGTTCCTTTCCAGTAACTGCAACATCTTGTGAGCAGTATTCAATTGAATGACAGGTCCACTTACTTTGCCCATCTGATGAAACAGGTAGAGGGTATTGGACTCCTCAAACAACGATGATAATGTCGACGACGACCAAAACGAACGAATAACAACAACGGTATTGCAGGGCGATCAAAATTTGTTAAGTCAGAATGATATTGTGTTATTTGGTACCCCTGAAACTAACTCCGTTTTGAATATCTTCACTTGTACTAGGCTTTGAAAGACAGACCAAGTAGGAGAAAAAAAGGAGGATGAGAAGGAGGAGGATGAGAAGTAGGAGGATGAGGAGGATGAGAAGTAGGAGGATGAGAAGGAGGAGGAGGAGGAGGAGGAGGAGGAGGAGGAGCAGCAGCAGCAGCAGCAGCAGCAACAGCAAGAGGAGGAGGTGGAGGAGCATGAGGAGGAGGAGGAGGAGGAGGAAGAGCAGGAGGAGGAGGAGGAGGAGCATGAGGAGGAGGAGGAGCATGAGGAGGAAGAGCATGAGGAGGAGGAGGAGCATGAGGAGGAGCATGAGGAGGAGAAGGAGCATGAGGAGGAGGAGGAGGAGGAGGACGAGGAGGAGGAGGAGGAGGAGGAGGAGGAGGAGGAGGAGGAGGAGGAGGAGGAGGAGGAGGAGGAGGAGGAGGAGAGGGGGACGAGGAAAAGAGTTTGGTATGTGCCTGCTGCAAATTGTTGTCGGTCACGACATACAACGACACTGCCAGGTGCAATTTCGTAGTTATGGACTTTTAAGTCTCGATGATTCAACGTCAATACGGCTTTTAGAGTGCGTACGGTTGTGCAATGCTGGCCGTTTAGTTCACGCGAGTGGTTATATGATGCCCGGGTCACAGCTGTTTGACGTCGAATCAAAATAAATGTTGTTTTGACAAGAAAACATTAACTTTGATATTCATGCAGTGTGCAATCTACTGAAAAAAATTTCGTCCACGACAAAACGATTCCTCAAATCAAACAATATTTTAAAAATCGTTTAAATGGAAGTTGTCGTTCATAGGAGTAGCCAAGATAACAATTCATGAGCGCGTGTTTGCCACAAAGGCCCTCATTTTACTTGTCCAGAGATCTCTGCGATCACAGTGAGTCATGGATAGTTGAGGGATGGATTGGAGGAGACGAAGCAGGAATTGGGAAAATGAAAGGGTACGGGTAATGCATTCAGACTGAGAGGAGAATGGGACTTGAAAGAGGGAGGGGAGGGGAAGGTGTTGGGGGTGGGCGGGAGGGAAAGAGGAGCTGGAATGAGGGTGAGACTGAGGATGAAAACCGGCAGCATGAGACAGGTGTTACAACTGCCAACAGTTCCGTAGCTTAGAGACGTTGAATCTCAACTTTCTGGGGTTGCCGATGATTTTCAGTTGTCGTGCATGCTGTTGCCATAAACAGCCACACAAGACGAAACCTCTTTCCGTTACAAGGAAAAAGGTCATCAGTAGGAAATTCAAGCATAAACAAACACGAAAAAATTCATCAATGTGAGGATGAATCTGGCCCAGAAGATTGTGTCAGTATCGTTGTTGTGCTGTCGTCATGATTATGAACGTTGTTGTTGATGACTTTCTGTCCTGATCGTCACTGTCGTCGTTGACATATTTGCTTCTTTTGCAATTTACTCCAGTTTTAAAGTTCATTGTTTGCTTCAGTTACGACAGACGTGTGAGGTGTCCTCCAAACCATCCCTCAACTGTGCAGACACACGCACACACACACACACACACACACACACACACACACACACACACACACACACACACACACACACACACACACACACACACACACACACAAACACCACACACACACACACACACACACACACACACACACACACACATACAGAGAAAAAAACGCGATAGATTCACCGTATCCCATCTGCCATCATGTGTTTGTAAGAGTTTGCGCAGAGCACGCTCGTGTTGCCTTAGGACGTCACGGGTTCATTGTGCAGGAAGTCTTGCCGCAGACTGGGCTAAGAGTTGCAGTCAGTCAACTCCTGATGCCCTGTGGGTCAGGGCAGGCAGCACAATGCTCTCATAGAATGAAAATCTTCAAGCCTTTCAATTGTTCGTGAGGTAGTGAAAACCTTTATTTCTCCATTGCTCAGATGACTGTGAGTGTGCATGAGGAAGCAAGGCTAGAGTACGAAAATTGACAAAATGACATATTTCAACCACAATGTCATTTATCTATTCATGCATATTCCAGAAAAGAGAAAATGCTTGTTCGTAAAGGATTGTTTTTAATTAAAAAGATACGGGAACGTAAATATCAGGAAAATGAATACATGACTCTCTACGCTGATAACTGAACTCCGCGTGTTTCGTACTTAAGCCCTGTTTCTCAAGCACGCCCACAAACCCCGTTACGCAGGACATGAACATGACAATAAGAGCAAGCGCAAGCAAACCTCGCTGTGAAGTTCACCACACTCTGTATTGAAGCTATTTTCCATCTAGAAATCCGGGGAACTTTTCAATGATGGCGGAATGAGTTTGAACACTGTCTCACAAATGAACACACAAATCCCACTCTGTAGCTGGACTCTCAGAAAGCAATCCTTATTACAGCACCTACGAATTGAGAGAGTAGAGGTAGGAATAATGAAGACTGCCAAGTCATTTTGCGTTTGTGTGAAGACCTCGTGAAAGGGAAACACAACATCAAGTTAAGAATTCGAGTGTAATTCTGGAAAACAAGATGCCGACCAGTGGGAAGGTTGATATCGCGGCTCTCAGTACTTCGTCTCTTGTCTAATTTGTCCCAGCGTGACTGACAGAAACCCCATTGAGGTTGTGCCCCCGTAGGCTTCCACAAGACTGACGACACGATGGTGAGGCTCGACCAG
>JAWQFJ010000488.1:102116-107116 GCA_034096865.1 Theodoxus fluviatilis
GCTTCTCTTCTCCACGTCTGCCAGCATCTACTGCCCATCTGTAACGGCCATGGTGCGTCTGGTGCTCAGTCAGCCCATGCGCCTGTTCTTCCTTGTCTTCTCGTACGTCCGTCACTCGCATGCGTGGTGTGCCTGTTCATACATGCGTTTGTGTGTGTGTTTGTTTGTTTGTCTTTTGTGTGTGCGTGCGTGTCTGCGAGTGAGCGCGCATACACATCTATATGCAAATATACCAGCATGCTTGAGTACTGTTTTGTCTTTTTTTTCTCTCCGTCAGGGTCTGTGCGTCTGGTTTGAATACAAAGCTGAATGTTCAAGCGTGACTGAAGATTGCGTTGAACAGATTCCAACATTAATGTACTTATTGTGACTATTCCCGGTCGAAACGACTCCAAAACCTCCGGGGAAGTGCGACAAACAGCACAGGAATTGCAGCAATCGTGACTGGATGCAAATACGAATGCACGCTGACCCTGATTTAGAAACTTTCAATCGACCTGGTCGTAACTCCCGTCAACCGACTCCATATGATGACAAATCATTCTTCATGTGACTATCGCATGTCACGGTGTCATAAGTCGGAGAGTGGAATCCTCGTATCAGCCTTCGACGCGCATTTCGGTCCAAGTCGGGCTGCTCAGTGAAGTGTCCTTGTCAGATCGAAGCCTATACGCCAAAGACGTTTTGTGGACACCGGCAGTCTCGGCAGTTTCAGCCGTGGACCGCAGCAAGCCACAAAGAGATTTCGTTATCAACGGCAAAGCTTCTTCCTCGCCAGGAAATGATTACATTTCCCAGCCACTGCCACCGGACCGCTCGTTGCTCAGGACGAAGATGTATGCAGACAAATAGAGATAGTTGGAACACCCGCAGAATGTGCAAAGGTTGTGTTCTAAAATCATAATCGGGTTATCTAAATATGCCTTCTTTATTTATTGACATAATCCCGGGAAGGCGTGGGTGGAATGTAGTGGTAGCGGTTAGAACATTTTTGCGCCGGACAACAACAGTGATAACGTACATGCGAGAGACAACCATTAAATGGCAAAATGTCCAGAAAGAGTTTATATCATGAAAACATTCTGCAAAAATAACTGAATAGCTGGAAAAGTATTTACAGGAACTTCCCAACCCTTCAAACTTGTTTAGAATATACACCAGTTCCTGCCAGCCCACCCCCCAGCACTCTCCCATCTTGCATGAGTACACGGTCAGTCCCTCAGCCTCTACTCGCTTGTTGAAACCATGTCTTTTGACAGGTGGAGATGGGCAAGCATGCTTTGGGGTTGGACGATGGGCGAGGTGCAGTGCCGTGGTTTTATCCCTGGGACGGAGAAATCTGGGTTTATTTAAAATATCGTGACAATGTGGGATGTTATACTGGCTGTAACCTTGTGTCGTTAGCTTTGGTTCAAAGTCTACGACGGGCCAAAGCAAAAAGACAAAAAAGTATTTACAGGAACTTCCCAACCCTTCAAACTTGTTTATCTATATATCGTAAGAGAAAGAAAGAGAGGACGAAGACGGAAGCAGGGAAAGAATGAAACACAAGAAAGAGAAAAGATACAAGAAAAAGACGGAAGGTGGGAAATTTAAAAATTGCGAGGAAAAGATGAAACAAATGGGGAAACAAAATGCATGTGGCAAAAAGCATGAAAGCACTCACCGATTCTCAACGACGGTTTCACCCCGGACTGACGGTAACTCCTTCTCACAGCGGACGGCGGGAGTTAGCGGCAGTGGCGACGGTGGCAGAAGAGACGGTGGCTGTAGAGTCTGTAGCGGAGACCAGGCCTGAATTCTGCGATTAACGGGGAGAGGCTCTAGGTTCAAGCGGATATGCGTCAGATCGCTCCCAGAGATCCTTGCAAGTGATGTCACCCCTGCTGCAGCCGCCCTGTTTGCAAAGCATGCGCTGGGCCACCGTGCCTTCTGTTTGACTTGCCTCCCCTTCCACCCAGCACCGACGGCCGCCTTCAAGAGTCTTCAAGAGGTCCAAGCTTCGTCCTGGCCCAGAGAGAGGCGGCTATGGAGTGGCAGCTTGCAGCGGCGCCTACGCCTCGTATAGCGCCAGTGCAGGAAACAGTGCAGGCTTCTGGCGTAGCTCAAACCCTCTGCCCCCTCTGTTTATGTCGCGTGCGGCAAGAGTGGCGAGTGGGAGAGGTGAGGAAGAGAGAGACAGAAGGAGGTGGGTGAGGAGGGAGAGGGGGAAGAGTGGAGGAGAGAGCATAGGGGGCTGGACAGCGGTGCTGACCAATGCAGACGACAGCCAATCACAACCAGGTGCTGCCCAAAGAAGGTGGAGCTTGCCAAGAAGAGAAAATGGGAGTGCCCACAGCCGTGGGTATAACGAGAGAGAGAGAGAGTGAGAGAGAGAGAGAGAGAGAGAGAGGATGCAGACAGGCACGCGCACACTGAGACAGACAAGCAGGCAGGCAGGCAGGCAGGCAGACATAATTATACACACACAGATGTGCAGACACGGAGAGAGAGACAGACACACAGACACACACACTGAAACACAGATGCACAAGTAAACTCACAGACAAACAAATACACAGACATACGCACAAGCTGACACACAAAAAGCACACATAGAGTAATACACTAAGAAAGATCATCCTCATTCTCTACATCATCATCATTGTTTTCGGCGTAGTCATAGCGACAACGCCATTACAAGCAACATCGTCGTCATCGTCTTCCTCACCTTGATTACCATCATCTCCTAACAGTATAAGAGTGCATACCAGCAAATACGTACTCCTGCTATCAGTGACCGTCTCAATCACTCCTGGTCGCCAAGCTTGCAGCAAGCGGAAGAAGTGGAACCAAAGGATTCTTGCTCCACTCCATAGGGAAGCCGCGCCACCGTCTTGGCCCTTTGCGTCACTGTCTTCGGCACTCTTGGAGTTTGGTCACTCTGTCTCAATTTCAGGGACGTGTGTGTGTGTGTGTGTGTTTCTGTTTGTGTGTCTGCCTGTGTGTCTGTCTGTCCGCCTGTCTGTCTGTCTGTCAATCTGTGTCTGTTTATATGTCTGTCTGTGTGTGTGTCTGTCTGTCTGTCAATCTGTCTGTCTGTCTGTCAGTGTATTTGTTTGTATGTTTATATGTCTCTCTGTGTGTCTGTCTGCCTCTCTGAGTGTCTGTCTGTCTGCGTATCTGCCTGTCTGCGTGTCTGCCTGTCTGCATGTCAGCCTGTCTGCGTGTCTGCCTGTCTGCGTATCTGTCTGTCTTTGTCTGTCTGTCTGTGTCTGTCTTTGTCTGTCTCTGTCTGTCTCTGTCGGTCTCTGTCGGTCTGTCTCTGTCTGTCTTTGTCAGTCTCTGTCGGTCTGTCTCTGTCGGTCTGTCTCTGTCGGTCTCTGTGTGTCTGTGTGTCTGTCTGTCTTTGTCTGTATGTGTGTCTATAACCTCCCTCCACACTCTCTCACACACTTTTCAAGCAGTGAATCTTTCCGCTCCCGTGTCTAGGGGTTTTGCTGGTGGAAGGGGTCAATAATTACTTCACTCTTTCTCAATGTACACTTATAACACAACCTCAATTTTCATTCACGATGACTGAATTTAATAGAACTCAATAATGGCAGAATCACAGTCAATGTAGTAAGAATAAAAAATCAATCAATTCTGTCAGTCTACTCTCTGTGACTGAAAAGGTAGAGGGTTATTCCACTGACCCAAAACCAAAATTGACTCAAGTTACTCACAAATTCAAGCAGATGGGCGAAAACTGTTCTCGGATCTCTATGGAAGAAAACTTCTGCCCAAAAACGATATCCACTCAGGAATGGGCATTCACAAGCACACTCTCTCTCTCAAGGCACTCCCTTGAGACGAGAGGAAAAAGCCATAGACATGGCGGGCTCACACACTTGCCCGAACAAGCACAAAATTTCCTAGTGCACCACAACGAACTTTGCAGGCGATAAACTTGATTCAGAGTCTTGGTGAGCTGGGAATTCTTCAAATCGGGAAACGATGGTCTTCTCTGGCACATCTTTCAAAGGGAAATGGGGAGATTGGAAAACTTTTTTTTAACGTGTTGTCCCATCAACACGGAGCTACTCGGAAACACATCTGTTCTCGATATTCTTCGAGTCAACTGAACTAAATGTTTCAGCATTCTCCGACTGAAGAGTTACTCACAGCGCATGCGCCACCAACCTCAACCAATCAAATCACGATTGCATCATTTCCAATTTGGTGTACAACCGATTCATCATACCGGTCTCAAACCACGAAATTTAGGCGTGTTCCCGCCAAAACATCGACACGGCGAATGCCTCAAACAATATAAGAAAATGGAATAATCTCTGAAAGCTAACAGTGTTTTTGTCTGTCTGTCTGTCTTTGTCTGTCTTTGTCTGTCTGTCTTTGTCTGTCTCTCTGTCTGTCTGTCTGTCTGTCTGTCTGTCTGTCTGTCTCGGTATGTGTGTCTGTCTGTGTGTCTGTCTGTGTGTCTTGTTGCAAGTCGGCCTCTGAGTCTAGGGGTATGGTAATTTATCACTGGTTGGATGAGGCCTAACTTGCACACATAACAGTCACTGCTTTCATTCGCGCTGTCTCTTTCTCTCAAAACCAGAAGAAAAGGTAATGAGAGATCAATTAATAATGATTTAATCATATAATGACAACCTATAATATATTCATGCAATAATCAAGCATGCACAAGAAGAGTAGTTAGTACTAGACCAGCCTTAATTAATGAATGGTAAAGGTTATCTTCAGTTCCACTTGGGTGACTTATCTCATGTGTCTATCGAAAGACGCTCTCCAAATGTTCGTCGATGAAACAAGGTTCATATAACACGAGTTTACTAACTTTCAGTCCAGAATATGCAGGGGAAGGTAGGTTCACAGTTACTGCTGAAGGGGTAGCGGCGACAGCAGCGTTGGTGGGGACTTGTCTCTAGTCGCAGCAGAAGGGGTGACGACAGCAAGCGTTGATGGCTGAAGGGGTAGCGGTGACAGCAGCGTTGGTGGTTAAAGGGGTAGCGGCG
>JAWQFJ010000489.1:0-7500 GCA_034096865.1 Theodoxus fluviatilis
GGCCTTATGAACAAATGAGACCAATTAGTGATTTTGCTGTTTGCTGTTGGTGTAGAAATTTGAATTTTCCCTAAATGATTGCCACATGATAACACATTTTGCATTACATGGTGATTAAGTTGATTTGCTCTTTAATGTGGGTTATATTTTAGTTTTTTTTACTTTTGGTACACTGTAAAACCTTTTTTTTTACAAAAGTTGCTACATCATCCTGGTATTCAACAAAATTGCTTGCAGGACCACTCTAAAATCTACTCCCAGTGTTAGCTGGTTGATGCATTCTAATTAAACATATATTTGACTGATAAGACCATGAGTTTTAGATGTTTATAACAAGGGCGGCTCTCAATGCTGTAAGGTTATGAACTGCTAGAAAGAGTTTTATTTTCTGCGGCTCGGTTCAGTCAATTTTATAAAGTTTTAGTGCAGAGCCTATTACTGTAGCTTGTTTATCGATATCAGCTGAAATTCTGAAGTGATGTGGCCTAAATTCCTTGTTTATGATCAATTTAATCATGTGACTTGATGTAAGGGTTATGAACAACGTTTAAATACGTTTTCGTCCACTGTGTGGCCAATAAATGTCCGTTTTGTTTCAAATTTGTTGCGTTGGCTTTGTCATCTTTTTCTTTTTCCACTGCAGTTCACAAAACCTACATAGTCCACAAAAAAAAATGTCCGGTTTTTAGACGCCAATTCTGAGCCATGGCCATATACAATCACAGGCTTGACATTCAACAGTCATTTCTCTTTGCATTCAAGAATAGACTGAACACTTTGTGCAGTGCCTTACAACAGTGTTCTGAAATTGGTACTATACAAATCTGTCTACACACACACACACACACACACACCCGCAGGCACGCATGCATGCACGCACCCACACACACACACATCCATCCATCCACACAACAAAGTCTGTTGACCACCTTCCACTTACTTCTGCATCTCATGGACCGCAGCATCTTTCTGGTTGCGGTTGTGCAAGTCCATCTGTTCCTTGAAGAGAGAGAGAGAGAGAGAGAGAGAGAGAGAGAGAGAGAGAGAGAGAGAGAGAGAGAGAGACAGAGAGAGAGACAGAGAGAGAGAGAGAGAGAGAGAGAGAGAGAGAGAGAGAGAGAGAGAGAGACAGAGAGAGAGAGAGAGAGAGAGACAGAGAGAGAGACAGAGAGAGAGAGACAGAGAGAGAGTGACAGAGAGAGAGAGAGAGAGACAGACAGACAGACAGAGAGACAGAGACACAGACACACACACACACAGACAAACACAAAGACACACAGACAAATATCAAAATGATAGTAGTGTAAGAAACAAAACAGGATACAGCCCAGGAAGAACCAAAATGACAACACAAAAATATCATGATAAGGACATCACATTCACAAACTGATAATGTACAGAACACTCAGTAAAGTGAGGAGGAAGGAAAAAAAAATCACAACTCCAACAACCCTACACCACAAGAGATTCTCTGGGATGACCAATAATCAGAAAACATTGCCTACCTGTGACGTCCTGGAGTGTCTCTCGTAAAGTCGGTCATACTCGTTGGACTTGGCCTGGTATTCATTGTTAATTTCAATCAGTTTGGCCACCTGCTGGCTGATGTCCAACTGATCCATACTGCTGTCCTGCAAAGCCAATTAGCAGGTCGTTAGCTCACCAAAAGGAGCCTCCACATGCACTAACAAGGTTAGCTCCCACCCCAAGTCTCATGCCCGAGACAGATGTCTTCCCAAGTAAGCATCAAAGACATGACAAGGAAGTGAACCAAAGCTACCTGCAACCAAGTAAAGAGCTCACAGATTAAACCACGTGAATCAGTCAGGAGCCAGTGCCGATAATTTTCCCCAATTGACCATAACAGAACTATCAAGCAGGCAGTAGAAATAAAGTTAACTTTTTTTTTTTGGTTTCGATTCTTGGGGCACAGGCATGTCTTACAAAATTCACTTCAGAAAAGCTGCAAGTAAGGTCACTAACCCTTCACTTAGCTCGATTCGGGGGAAAAAATATTAATTTGGCAGGGGGAGATCTGGTGAGATGAAATGACAAACTGTCAAAGAAGGAAATCTTCTGTAGGTAGAAGGCAGTCAAAGATAAAACTTGGAAAGGAAGGCAGAGGACGGCAGCAGTGGAAACACAAAAGAAAGAGGAGGAGAAAGAGGAGCATGTAGGAGAAGGAGGATGGGGGAGGAGTGGCAGAAGGATGGAAAAAGGAAACATAGATGCAGGAAGCCGACAACAGGGAGGAGGAGAAATAGCGGAAGCCTGAAGAGAGGGAAAGTAGGAGGAGGAACTGGAAGTAGCAGGTGCAGGGAGGATTAGGAAGATGGGGGACTGCGGCAGAAGCAAAGATTTTCTATTTCTAGGAGTGAACTCAATAAGATGACACATCCGAGCGTGAGACATGATCAGATGAGAGAAGGCAAGCCTGGATCAGGGAAGACCACGTACTGGTTTGGAGGTGCGGGTGACTGGGTGGAGAAGCTTGGTATCCAGAGTACGGTTGTAGATGGCCAGGGAGTTGTGCTGGTAGTATTGGATCAAGTCCACCACTGAGTTGAACTCCAGGGGCTCCACAAAGCCGTACTTGCCGTCCTTGTGGTACATCTTGATCAGCTTGTTGCTCCCACCCTTCCTGCAAGAAGCCAGAAAATCCCACTGCCATTACCCACAGATGCACGCTGTCTATGGAGGACACAGTATGGGCAATGATAAACTCCATTCAAACACATGCCAAGTTAGTTTGTAGACTGCTGTTAGTTTGTAGACTGCTCTTCCATTCTTACAACCTCCCAGAAAATCACCATGTCTTTCGATGTACTTGTAGAAGTACAATTTGTATGGAGAATCACTATGAGTACTGTTGAACCTTGATTCAAAGACATACCAAGTATAGTTTGTAGACTGCTATCCCCTTTCTTAAACCAATTTAGAAAATCTCTTTGTCATTAGTTGAGATGCACCCAGTCTATAATGACACACTGGGTGTTCAGATAGGCCTTGATCCAAACATGTATGAAGTTTGATCCTACATTGCTTACCCCATATTTGCAACCAGGCAGAAAATTTCATTACCATTCGCTTTAGTAAAACTGCAACCTGTCCTCATATTTTATGTGTGCAATGGTGTTTCTTGATTTAAACATCCAGTAACAAGCATCAAGCAAATGTAATTTGCCATCTGCTTCAAAGTATATGCAGCCCAAGTACAAAGCACCAACTCTATCAAGTAATTAGTTGTTTTTTTAATTAACGTGAAAAAAAAAATCTTTGTCGTTCAAAGAAGCACAGAACTGCAATGCATCATCAAGCACCAGCACTAACAGTAGTTCTCATTCCAATGGCAAATTTCTGTGGGGGCACTCAACTCCATTCATAATATGCACATATAGGTACACACATACAGGATATTTACAGACAGTACTAATTGTCAGCCTTCAAAAGCATAAGAATGGGACAGCGGTCACCACATATATTATATATATACACAATAATATATAATAAATATTAATATTTATAATTTTAAAAAATTAATTAAAAAAAGAACATATTCAGCTTGAACAGATGAAGGTAAAAAGGAAAAGGCACCAATTTTAATATTGCAACTTTCTACACATTGATGGGTGTTCAAATCGCACACTTTTAACCCCAAAATGATGCCACAAGTGCAAAGAAAGGTGGAGGTACTGTTTTATTAAGTGACTGATCACCCTCAGTCTTATCACCCATACCTGGGACTCGTCCATTTGACACTTTCTCCAGGTCGACAAGCTACAATCAATCATTTATTAGACAAGTGCAAACATGCTAGGTATAAGTGCGAACATACACTGACTCTCAGGTTACCTGCCCACACAGTCAAACAGGCTTTCCAACTGATAATGAAAACAGGCCAGCAGGCTGCAAGCTTACCTGAGGGTGAGCGTGTAGTCCCCAGGTGTGGAGGCATCGCGGACAAGGAAGGTGCCATCTGGGGTGTCTCGCAGCTTCTCATTGACCTCCTCCCTGGAGATGTCACCCCAGTACCACTCTGCCTCCTTCAGCCGCTCCTCCGGAGTCTGTGGGGAGGCACTTGGTGGAAGCTCAGCTGCTGCAGGCCTCGGGTCTGGCCCTGGGAAACAAGTTACAGCACATACGTGAAAAACTGAGAGGTGCAGTGCTGATAGAATATGTACAACCACAGCATGCTGATCATGTGAATAGCACAGGGGAAACATTTCCATTGCTCTTTATAAGACTGAGAAATGATGCTTTATTCCAGACTGAAGCAGCGTGCTATCGAGGTGAGGCGCAGAGAACATTCTGTTTACTTACGGTGGTAGGAGGTGACAGGGATGGGCGGAATGACCTCTCCCCAGCTTCCGTTCCTCAGCAGCTCTTCAAAGATCTCTATGTGGAGCTTGGTGTTCTCCACAATCTCGCTGCAACAGGACAGGCAATGCTGTAGGGCTGCATGGGAGCCCCTCTCTATCAGGCACAAGCAGACAACACACTGAGTGAAGCCCGCTCCATAGAAAGCCACGTTTAAAAAAAGTATTATTTTACATCAATTTGCTCTGCAAAAAAAAAAATGTTGTCGAAAAAAGAAATGAGGAATAAAGCACTCCAGGAGAAAATATGACACATGATGATTCCTGCCCAACTCTCTGCATGCAGAAGTTATCCACATTTTTCTAATCTTTTTTTGTCTCCAGCTGTACAAACCTCTTTGTCTTTCTCTGTGGTGCAATCTGCTTAACCAAGTGTATTCATTGCACATCTCATGTACACACGTCGTGTGTTTCTACGTGTCTGTCCATCACTGCATGCCAGACTTACATGATGTATTCCCACGGCGGGCGGAGGAAGATGTGGCAGAAGACGTGGGACAGTTTGTCCAAGCTGTCAGGAGCCCCAGACTCCTGCTGGAAGCGCCAAAGTCGACAGAAGTGTCGCATCAGGAAGGTCAGTGTGGTGCGATGCGGTGCCGGCATCTGCTCTACCAACTCCACCACAGACTGCGTCCCTCGCTCTGCCCTTGTGCCAGTCTCTGTTGAAAGCAGGGAAAAACAATGCACATACTGCCATGAAAGTCCCTGTTTGGAAATGTCAGAATATGTGATTGGAAGAAAATCATTTAGCATCAAAAGTAGAGAACAAGGTTTTGAGAGTGGGTGATTTATTTTCTGAAATACATGGAGAGGAGAAGAATGCTTTGACAAAACACCTTCATATAAATGAGTGTCTCAGTGCTCACACAGAGTTAAAACGAAGAAACAAAGAAACAAAATCTATAAATTATATAAAATGCACACTGACTAAAAACAATGAAGAGTTTTCGTGTACACACCCAAAGGTGCAGAAGACCTTGAGAGTAGCTTAAGACCCAATTCCAATCTTCAAGGCCTTTCCTCCTTAACTCAGCCTCCAGCAATAGTAACACTGCCTGCTCTTTCATACAATCATGGCTAATTAAGTACTGTCTCAGGTCCAATTCCTAAGTCTGTCTGTCTGCCTGCTGCTCCCTCACCCACTCTCTAATCTGCATTGCTGCCTTGTCTGAAGGCCCAAGCCCACTTTCCCAAGGTCCAGTCCCCCTTCCATCCCATCCCATCTTCACCCCTAGTCCCTCTTCATTCCACTCCATCTTCACCCCTCCCCCCAAATCCCACCCCACATTCACAACCCCCCCCCCCCCCCCAATCCCACCCCACTTTCACAACACCCAACCCCCCAATCCCAGCCCACTTTCACCCCCCCCCCCCCCAAATCCCACCCCACTTTCACAACCCCCCCCCCCCCCAAATCCCACCCCACTTTCACAATCCCCCCCCCAGTCCCTTCCATCTTCACAAATCCACCCCTCAGCCCCCCTCCATCCCACCCTATCTTCACAAATCCACCCCCCACCCCCATCTTAACACATCCACCCCCCAGTCCCCCTCCACACCACCTTCCCAAATCAACCCCCAGTCCCCTTCCATCCCATCAAAGCCACGCACCCCCATTTGTCCTCCAAACCCCCCCCCCCCCAACCCCCTCCCGAGGATACCCCTACCCTCTTCCCCTCCTGATCTTCCACACATGCTTGAAGTGAGAGGACATACTTGCTGCCTGGATGAACTGGTGGTACATCTCCACGGGAATGACAGGGTTAGGCAGCTCCCGGAGGAACTTTTTCAAGGCGCCGGCCACACAGTGCACGTTGGTGTGGGTCAGATTCAGGGGGAAGTCCTCACCTGCAAGGCAGTCACAGTTTTCGTGAGAGAGAGAGAGAGAGAGAGAGAGAGAGAGAGAGAGAGAGAAGAGAGGAGAGAGGAGAGAGGAGAGAGAGAGAGAGAGAGAGAGAGAGAGAGAAAGTGTTGAACTTTATTCATGAGAGAGAGAGAGAGAGAGAGAGAGAGAGAGAGAGAGAGAGAGAGAGAGAGAGAGAGAGAGAGGTTGAGACAAACACATATAGAAACAGACATGGACGCAAACACACACAGTAACACTCATAAACAAGCATGTACCCACACATGCATGAATGCATGCACACACACACACACACACACACACACACAAACAAAAACAAAAAGAACACACAGACAATTTAACCCACACACAGTGCACCAAAACTCACCAGCATTGAAACTTGCTTTGAGTTCATTGATCTCTTCGGCCTTGGCCGAGATGCGGTAAACACCCAGAGCCTCAGAGTCTGCAGAAAAACAAAAGGAAATTCCCATCACGTGAAATACTAATGGGGTTTCACCTACATCTGGTGGTGGTGAAAGCGGTAGGACACCATGACTAGGCTATCGATTTTCCCCTCTATAATCAATCACAACAAACGCAATCAACGCCATGAAGATATCAGGGGAGAACTTTCCCTTTCTTGAGTGAAGACTTGAATTAAAAAAAAGGGGGGGGGGGGGGGGGGGGGGGGGGGGGGGGGGGGGGAGCCACTTCCTGCCTCCAGGGCAGGAGAACTAAAAACCGGTGTTGACAGCCCTAAAGACAAAAACAGCCAAGGCTATTTCTGTTGCCTGGACTGCTAGGAGGACTGCCCTGGCCTGGCCTGGCCCTGAGGCCATGGGACAAGCTGAGCACATAGATGCTATCGAAGCAAGGACACTGAGTCCACATGCCCCTCCCCCCCCCCCCCCCCCCCCCCCTCCTTCTCTCACACACACACCTCCTTCCCCCTGTCCATTTCTTTATCTGCTATCTTCCTGGAGTGTTAGGCCGCCCAGCATTGGTGGCCAGTGGCCGATTGTGAAGTCTCCGAGGGCGGTGACGGACATTGCTGAAGAGGTGCTGAATCTGCAGAATGACTGCGCCCGCCCTCTTTACCGGCTATTGACCCACATTGTCTGCTAAAAGGACACCGTGTCCCAAACACTTGCCGCCTATTTCCTCCTGGGCTGGAGGTCAGCGCTAACAGATTTCTGATCTCACGTACAGCAAACAGCCAGAGCTGCCCCAACAATAGCCAGCCCTGATGTATGTGGCAGTGAAGTCTGCTCCCTCCTC